>CAUYPK010014036.1:0-40027 GCA_963574355.1 Loris lydekkerianus
CTCCCGAGCAGCTGGGACTACAGGCGCCTGCCACAACGCCCGGCTATTTTTTGGTTGCAGTTCGGCCGGGGCTGGGTTTGAACCTGCCACCCTCGGTATATGGGGCGGGCGCCCTACTCACTGAGCCACAGGCACCACCCGAATTCCTCTTTTAAAAAGAAATACAAAACATACACATAAAATTAGGCATGAAAGTGAGTATCTATTTAGAGTAGGAAAACGAATTACTGGTTCAGTGCCTGTAGCACAGTGGTTACAGCGCCAGCCACATACACCAAGGCTGGCAGGTTCGAACCTGGCTGGACAACAATGACAACTGTAACAAAAAATAGCCAGGTGTTATACTTTGGATGGCTGAGACAAGAGACTTGCTTAAGCCCAATAGTTGGAAGTTGCTGTGAGCTGTGATGCCATAGCACTCTACCAAGTGTGACATAGTGAGACTCTGTCTCAAAAACAAACAAACAAACAAAAAAAAACTAAGAAAATGCCAGGAAGGCTATGTTAACCAGTGTGATGAAAATATTTCAAATTGTATATAAAACCAGTGCATGGTACCCCATGATTGCATTAATGTACACAGCTTCCTTTTTTTTTTTTTTTTTTTTTGAGACGGAGCCTCAAGCTGTTGCCCTGGGTAGAGTGCTGGGGCATCACAACTCACAGCAGCCTCCAACTCCTGGACTTATGCGATTCTCTTGCCTCTGCCTCTCAAGTAGCTGGGACTACAGGCACCCACCACAACACCCGGCCATTTTTTGGTTGTAGCTGTCATTGTTGTTTGGCAGGCCTAGGCTGGATTTGAACCTGCCAGCTTTGGTATATGTGGCTGGTGCCTTATCCGCTTGAGCTATAGGTGTCGAGCCAATGTACACAGCTTTAATAAAAGATATTTTAATATCTTTTTATTAAACAGATTTAATAAAAAAAAGAAAGAAATGAAAATAAGTATGCTGTGTTTATAACTGAACATACTGCATTATTGAGCTAACATTGTATGGAACGCCTGTCTTGGCTGGGCATTTCTGAAAATGGAATCCTCTATTGAAATTAAATATATCTGCTAATTGGAAGCATTTTCCAGAGACTAGTTTCTGGCTTTCTCTATTTTACATCTTACCAGTCCCAGTCTACCAATGCTGGGTGCCACAAGACATGTTCATGTTGTAATTCTCCCCCTGGCCCTGATAGTAAAGTCAGCACAATGGAGGCTGGGAGGAGAAAGGAGTCAGGTTGTTTTTTACAGGTGGACCAGTCTATTCATATGTTCCCAGACATGGGGCCAAGTACCAATGTTTGGATTTCATAGTGTTGCTTGTATGTGGCACTAACTGCTAACTGCTAGGAAACAGGCTCCCTTTGCCAGACCTGCTCGTCGGTCAAAAGATCTGTCCCCGTCGGTGTCTCACCGATATTGGCCTGTCACTGTCAGCCAATATCCATAGACAGGGATAGACCTACCAAACTTTATTTGTCAGAAGGCTGGGGTTCTGGAGGACAGTGAGAATAGCCTCTCCAAGACTGTTCTGTCGAGGGGTGCCTGTGGCTCAGTGAGTAGGGAGCTGGCCCCAGATATTGGAGTTGGCGGGTTCAAACCCGGCCCCTGCCAAAAACTGCAAAAAAAAAAAAAAAAGACTGTTCTGTTCTTCCATTTCCAAAATTACAGTTTTATACACAAAAGTTTCAAGCTAAGACCACACCAACTGCTATTCCAAATAATAATCAGCATAACTCAGTGCCCTATTACAATATTCCAATTCAAAAATTAATCTCCTAAATCATCCACCTAAATTATTTAAGATAGGTATCTTTAGGGTGTGAGCTAAATTTACAAAACAGTAAGAATGGGAGACAGGGTGAAGGTCAGGCAGGACTTAAGCCGACCAGACCAGCTGTGTCATGTCTGCCCAGCCTGCCCTACTTCATCTTTTTCTCACTACATGTGCTTTCACGGGCTTTAGAACAATACCATCCTCCTGCCCAGAGACTCGGCGAACTTGCTCCCACCTCCAGAGCCAAGCATCGTGAAGCCTGAGCCTGCCTCCCAAACTTGGGCATCGCCCTCCCTTCCTCTGTGGACACTATGGTATGGACGTTGCTGTATCCCTGGTGGTCAAGGTTGGGAAGGGTGTTTTGGGCTTCCAGGTGTTTCCCATAACTGCTGTCCTCAGTCCCCTCCCGCAGGTTGGGGTCACTGGGAAAGATGACACAAGACCACCCAGACTCAGGCTTTACCCTCCCGAGGCCCTTGTTGAGTGTCCCTTGACACATTGCGGTTCTGTTTGTTGTTGCCTTGTTTAGACTTGGCTCTCCAGCTCCAGACCCCTCTCCTGAGTAGTACTCACCTGAAGATGCTCTGGAATGATGACCTCATTTAGTCTGAAATGCTATGTCCCAGGCTGAACCCAGAGCCTCTGGAAACTACCATCAGCACCTCTGCATTTTGAAATCCTCTTTAAAAGAGAGATTCCTAAGCTGGATACTTCGACTCACAACTGTAATCCTAGCACTCTGAGACGCTGAGGTGGGAGGATCCTTGAGCTCAAGAGTTCAAAAATTAATCTCCTGAGCAAGAGTGAGAACCTGTCTCTACTAAAAATAAAAAAAAAAAAAAAATTACCCAGGTATTGTGGCAGGTGCCTGTGGTTCCAGCTACTTGGGAGGCTGAGGCAAGAAGATCACTTGAACCTAAGAGTTTGAGGTTGCTGCGAGCTAGGTTGATGCCATGGCACTCTAGCCTGGGCAACAGAATGAAATTCTATCTCTCAACAACAAAACACACCAAAAACCCTGCAGAGATTCCTAAAGAAAATGATCAGTCCTTGGATGCCTCTATGACATTCTTTACCAAATGTTTGGCGAAGAATATAGTGGAAATACATTCCATATGGCAATTCTGTATGCACATGTGTGTGTGCACACGTGTACATCCACACGACAGGCACAGAGCTGAAACAAAGATATTTGTTGCAATATACACAATTTTTGCTATTTATGGGACTCACTCTGATAATTTTTGTATACAACTTCAGATGAAATCTGATTAAGACCCGCTGAATTTTTTTATAACTCTCCCATGGCTTATGCGCTAATGGAAACACTGTAAAGGGCCTCTCAGCTTGTCTGAAGGTTCCCACCTTGGCCATAAGCAGCTCTGAGCAGTTACTTGCCTGGACGAGAGTTCTCTTTGTAGTCAAGTAGACTTCATAGTGATAACCACAGCCGTCGGCCCTAATTCCTCATTTGCTTCTGGCCTGTGAGTTCCTGTGACTTGTCTTCTCAGCTCTTGAAAGAGCTATTCATTTATTTATTTGAGACTGAGCCACTCTGTTGCCCCAGCTAGAGTACCGTGGTGTCACCCTAGTTCACAGTAACCTCAAACTCCTGAGCTCAAGTGATCTTTCTGCCTCAGCCTCCTAAATAGCTGGGACTACAGGTGCACACCACAAAGCCCTGCTAATTTTTTTTCTATTTTTAGTGGAGATGGGGTTCTGGCTCTTGCTCAGGCTGGTCTCCAACTGTTCAGCTCAAGCAACCCCCCAGCTTCGGCCTCCCAAAGATTATAGGCATGAGGCACCTCACCAAGCCTAGAGCTAGTTATTCTGGAGAAGGACAGAAGAAACCCAGGAAGACTGTTACTAGGAAGATTAGGAAGATGGAGCTCCTGAAAACACAGCCCTCTTACTTCCTTGGCCTGTTCCTCCTTCCTCTCTCTTAACTTTCCCCTTTGCTCTGCCCAGCTCCTAGGGGAAAGGCTGCCCTCATACTGCACAGTGGTCCTCCACATATGTCTTTCCCTTCGGCATGCTTTCTCCCCTTCATCTGGCCAGTCATTCATCCTTCAAAATGCTCCTCACCTCAAGGAAGCCTTTCCTGACACCCTTAAAATCTGGGAGAGGCCCCACCTTCCCTCGTCCCATAACACCACGTCTGCCATGACCTGTAACCCACTGTGTGAGAGTGACTGTTGACGTACTTGAATTCCCAACAGCTGCAGCAACTTCGAGAGAGGAGTTATGTCTTTTAACTTTTTTATTTCAGTGCCCAGTGCACAGTAAACATACAATAGATGTTTGTTGAATGAATAAATGAGATTTATTGACTTTTTTGACATCAAACTATTTCAGACCCTAGTGATCTCAAATCCATCATCATATTCTGCACAAACTGATTGAATATCGATCCTTTGCCATCGCTTCAAGTTAAAAAAAAACCTTTTGAAAGTCTGATGTGCATCTGTAAAGCAACAAAACTGATTTTATAAGATATACATGAATATCAATCTGGTAATTTTATGATGTAATCATCCCTCACAAGTGAAAATTTGAAATGACTGAGTTGCCATAGGACTTGAACATGTGCTTCAGGAATCATCACTTTGTTTCCTGCTGTACAACTGATAGTTTCAGGCCAGCACCTGTGGCTCAAGGAGTAGGGTGCCAGCCCCATATACCAGAGGTGGCGGGTTCAAACCTGGGCCTAGGCAAAAACAAAAACAAAAACTGATAGTTTCAGTTAAAAACGTTGGAAAGAAACAGGCTGGTGTGGAGATTTGCAAATAAGGGCTGGGCATGGTGGCTTGCACCTGTAATCCTCCAGACCAACCTGATCAAGAGGTCCAGCATTGTCATGGGTGCCTGTAGTCCCAGCTTCTTGGGAGGCTAAGGTAAGAGGATTTCTTGAGCCCAAGACTTTGAGGTTGCTGTGAGCTGTGACTCTACTGAGGGTGACATAGTGAGGCTGTCTCAAAAAAAAAAAAAATTGCAAATAATATTTGATTTTGGGCAGCACCTGTGGCTCAGTGAGTAGGGCGCCGGCCCCATATGCAGAGGGTGGGTTCAAGCCCAGCCCCAGCCAAACTGCAACGAAAAAATAGCCGGGCGTTGTGGCAGGCGCCTGTAGTCCCAGCCACTCGGGAGGCTGAGGCAAGAGAATCGCCTAAGCCCAAGAGCCGGAGGTTGCTGTGAGCTGTGACGCCATGGCACTCTACCAAAGGGCCATAAAGTGAGACTGTCTCTATAAAAAAAAAAAAGAGAAAAAAGAAAAAGAGGTTTCAGTGTTTGAAAAGAGGGGCAAGTTACCAGCCTCAGTTGCTTGATCCATATTCACTTATGAAATTATTGGGAAATGTGTGCCTCTCTGTCTACCTTCAGTGAACTTAGGGTATTGTGAACCTGCACGGAGAAGGGGAACAAAGCAGAGTGGAAGTGGTGGGAACTGAGGAAATAAAACAGACGAGAGGACGAGGCTCAGCACCCGTATACAGTGGTTATCGTGCCGGCCACATGCATGGAGGGTGGCAGGTTCGAACCTGGCCCAAGCCAGCTAAACAACAATGACAACTACAACAAAAATACCTGCACATGGATGTTTATAGCAACTTTATTCATAATTACACAAACTCGGAAGCAACCAAGATACCCTTCAACAGGAGAATAGATACATAAACTATGGTAAATCAAGAAAATGGAGGTTTGGCTCGGCGCTTGTAGCTCAGTGACCAGGGCACCAGCCACATACACGGGAGGGAGCTGGAGGGTTTGAATCCAGCCCAGGCCAACTACAACCAAAAAATAGGTGAGTGTTAGGGTGGTGCCTGTGGATCAAAGGGGAAGGGTGCTGGCCCCATATGCCGGAGGTGGTGGGTTCAAACCCAGCCCCAGCCAAAAACTGTTAAAAAAAAAAAAAAAAAAAAAGGCCGGGCGTGGCGGCTCACGCCTATAGTCCCAGTGCTGTGGGAGGCCGAGGCAGGTGCATTGCCTGAGCTCAGAGGTTTGAGATCAGTATGAGCAGGAGTGAGCCAGAGTGAAACCCCATCTCTACCAAAAAAAAAAAAAAAGCCGGGCATTGTGGCAGGTGCCTGTAGTCCCAGCTACTCGGGAGGCTGAGGGCAAGAGAGTCGTTAAAGGAAGAGCAGAAAATTTAAAAAAAAGAAAATAAGAAAAAAAAAAAAAACAAAACAAAAAACTACAAACTAAGAAGAGTGAACAAGCCGGCTGCATCTCAGCCATGATCAAGGCACCTTTCGATTTTCCCAGGGAAGGAGGAAAATAGTGGGAGAGAAAGTGAGCCCCAGAGGAGCCCACCCTGCGGTGGGGGGTGATGAGCAAACACCTGTAGCAGAGCTACCCTCAGGAGATGGCGAGGTGACTGCAGCATGACTGGGGCACCCTCAGCGAGAACTCACTGTCATTCCTTGTGCCCACCCCTGCCCTTCCAGCCTCTTCTCCCTTTCCTAACTGCAACATCACTCTTATTTCAAAGAGACTGACACCTCATTAAAGCCTTTGTCAATAATGGATAGGCATGGTGGCTCACAGCACTCTGGGAGAGCAAGGCAGGTGAATTGCCTGAGCTCAGGAGTTGCAGATCAGCCTGAGCAAGATCAAAACACTGTCCTACTAAAAATAGAAAAATAGTTCTCTACTAAAAAATAGTCAGAAAAACTGGGTGGGGCTCAGTGCCTGTAGCTCAGTGGCTGGGGCTCTGGCCACATACACTGGGGCTGGCAGGTTCTACCTCAGCTTGGGCCTGCCAAACAATAATGACAACTACAACAAAAAAATAGCTGGGAGTTGTGGCGGGTGCCTGTAGTCCCAGCTACTCTGGAGGCTGAGGCAAGAGAATAGCTTAAGCCCAAGAGTTTGAGATTGCTGTGAGCTGTGAACCCAGGACACTCTATCAGGGCTACATAGTAAGACTCTGTCTCAAAAAAATAAAAAAATAAAAAAGAAAGAAAAGAAAAAAGAAAAACAAAAACGAGCTGGGAGATAAGAGTCAACCCCCCCCAAATGGGGTGAATCCACCTAAAAGAATCAACCCCTACCCTCTCCCAGCAGATGTCCCACCTAAGAAAGGTGAATGGGTCAACCCCTACACTAACTCAATGGATGTCTCACCTGGGAAAGGTGAATGGGCCAACCCCCACCCTCCCACCAGTCTAACCCAGAAAAGGGAACGTCCCAACCCCCACTTTCCTGACCTTTAACCCCTGGCCCCATCTTTACCCACATGCTGACTTCTTTCTCAAACTCAGCTCGCCCTCACCAGGGTGGAATAAAAGGCCATTCTTGCCCACACAGAGCCTGGATCCTGTGTTCCTTTCGTCTCTCGTCTTGAAACAATCTTTTATTTTCAGTCTTTGACCTTGCACTGGGCATTGCGTGCAGCTTCTGCAGCTATTTGGGAGACTGAGGTAGGTGGATCACTTGAGCCCATGAGTTGGAGGTTGCTAAGAGCTATGATGCTAGGGCACGCTATTAAGGATAACAAAATGAGGCTGTTTCAAAAAATATACATATAGGGGACGGTGCGTGTGGATCAGAGGGTAGGGTGCCGGCCCCATATACTGAGGGTGGAGGTTTCGAACCCGGCCCTGGCCAGCTAACCCAGCAGTGGTGACTGCAACAAAAAATAGCCAGGTGTTGTGGCAGATGCCTGTAGTCCCAGCTACTTGGGAGGCTCAGGCAAGATAATCACTTAATCCCAGGAGTTGAAGGTTGCTGTGAGCTATGACAGCACAGTACTCTACTTGGGGCGACAGAGTGAGACTCTGTTTTAACAACAAAAAAGATATACATAGGGATAACGATGATTAGAATGTTATCTCCAAAGAATATTTAATTTTGTTGACTTTTGGACTTTTCCAGATCCATAAGTATGTTTTCCCAATGCTGGGGACTTGGGGGTAATGGAGATATTCTGCCTCCTTCACAACGGCACCATGTAGGTGACCCCTGATGGTCTCTGAGATCACATATGTTGTGAGACCGCCTAGGTAAGATGGTGGGCCTCGTGGTTTCTGGGTGAGACATTTCTTTGGTATCTGTGTTGTCAATGGATAAGAAGCCACACCCTGTAAAATAATTTAAGGAGGTCTATTCTGAGCCAATTTTGAGGACCGTGACCCAGAGCCACACCTAAGAAGACTTGAGCAAGTAAGTGCACATGTGGTGGTGGGGTTACAGTTTGGTTTTATACATTTTAGGGCAGCGGTTCTCAACCTGTCGGTCACAACCCCTTTGTAACAATGAAAATACATCGCGGCATTAGGAAGGTTGAGAACCACTGTTTTAGGGAGACAGGAATTACAGGTGAAGTTGCTACTGGGTTCCTTCACTCAGGGCCGGACAGGGCCCCCACCATTCTCTAGGCCCAAGTGAGTTCAGAAATCAGACCCCCATCTCTAGTCACAAACAGGTTGTCCTTTCCAGGCCATACCCTCTGGGTTCTGGAAAGGTCATAAACAAAGCAGCATGAAACGTTTTGGGTACTTCCACTCTTGAATAGGGAGCACATTTCCTAATTCCTTCCCTGAGACAAAAAATGCAGGGATCTGGGAAGCTTGTCCCCGTGGAGGACATTTGTTAATGCCCTCATTAACTTTGAAAAGATGTTTTTCCACCTACACAGGTCCTGGCCAAAAATGGAATATGTACCCCTAGACAAAGGGCCCAAGAGGGAGACTTCTGACTTGGATCTTCTTTCCCAGAAGCTCTGGCGCCTTTTTACCCCTTCTGCATTCCCTTCTGTCTAATAAAAATCCTGTCGTACCACTGATCTGTGGTTCATGGGTTCATTCTTCAAATCCCCGAGACCAAGGACCTACGGAGGAAGAAATTCTGGTAACAAAGTCACAGATCAAAATGTGGGAAAACGTAACTTTTGTTTGTCCCCCAAAAGTGGGACATCTGGAAGGAGGAAGGCTTACAGGTGATAGATGGGTTTAAAGATTCTTTAGCTGACAATTGGCTGAAAGAGTTAGGCTTTGTCTAAAAGACCGGGAGTTAGTGAAAGAGAATACTTAAGATAAATGGTCTGTTCATTAGAGACAAAGAACTGGACTCCAGTGGTTTGTGATGTATATTGAGGACCTGCAGGTGGGTCCTGCAGAGCCCCAGGCCTGTGGCGAATCACAAAGGCGGTCTCCCAGGAGAGGGGGCAGGGTGAGGACTGTCTGATCTCCTTTCTCAAGGTCAGCATCTCAGTTTTAGGGTTCCCCTTGGCCAAGAGGGGGTCCAGTTGGTCAGCTGCTGAGGGGGCAGCCTTAAGATTTTATTTTAGTTCATGGTGTCTTCCCTGAAGCATTTTGCCGCAGAGTCATTTTCCCCAAAGTGTGGTTCGGAATCGCCCTAGGAGCTGCTTTTGTTTAAAATAAAGATCCCAGGCCCTTCTGTATTACGTGCATTTTAACAGTTTCCTTGGGTAATTGTTATGGATACTAAGCAGACTCCTCAGGTAATTTTTATGTATCCTAAAGTTTAAGATGCAGAGGTCCTTATTGGAGAAGTGGTTCCGATCCTGGCTGTGTATGGGAATTAGCTGGGGCACTTTTTAACCTTTTTGTGATCCTTAGGTTACATTCCTAGAGATTCTGGTGTGACTGGCCTGGGGTCAGGGGCAGGTCTAGATAGATCTTAAATTTTCTCAGGTTGCTGGGTGTGGGGGTTCACACCTGTAGTCCTAGCACTCTGAGAGGCTGAAGCAGGAGGATCTTTTGACCTCAGGAGTTTGAGACCAGCCAAAACCCTGTGTCTACTAAAAATAGAAAAATTAGCCCGGCATTTTGATGGGTACCTGTAGTTCCATGCTACTTGGCGGGCTGAGGCAGGAGGATCGTTTGAGCCCAGGAGTTTGAGTTTGCTGTGCGCTATGATGAAAATACAGCACTCTGACCTGGGTGACAGAGGGAGACTCTGTCTACAAACAACAACAAACGAATTTTCTCAGGTTATTCTAATGTGTCGCTGAGAACTAAAACCGTTCATCCACTCTGAGAGCTCAGAGCACCTTCTGGACACATACTTTACTCTCTGCATTCACTTGACTTTGCTAATTCTGCCACCCCATTAGCATGACTTTACTTGTCAAGGAAGGTTTTTGCCTGGACAGATGGCTTCATCCTTCTAGGAACTTCCCAAAAGACACAACTCTTTAATAAAAAGCCTCTGCACAGAGTTTGTGCCCTGAGATTCTCTGAATCCTGCACCTTGAAATCCTTGCTTTGCTGTTTGCGTTAATCCTGGGCTGTTATGTCATGACTCTTCCCTGATACTAACCCCCAGTTCTGAAGGCTCACGAGCATCAGGTTCCTAATTCTCAATAAATCCTGTCCTGTCTGTCTCCCGTCTCAGACACCACCGAAGCACTGTCAGATATTGCATTCCCTTAGCAGGATAAACAATAAACTCAGCTTTGCCCCTCAACATTTATTTGGATGCTGTTTGATGGATCTGACGTAGCTAGGAACCACTGATGTATTAGAATGCTGAAACTGATGTCAGATGTCTGTAAAGGAAAATAAAGGTCTCCCCCAGCCCACAACTCCTAAGGCAAAAAAGGAAGTTGAGTCTGGAGGCTGAGTCGTGCCACACCTCCTTCCAGATGAAAAGCTTTTCCTGACATTATGCATTAGGTAGATCCTCTGGGAAAGGAAGAAGGCCTCGGGCATCCGAGAAGGACTGCTCTGCACTGATCATTCCTAAGGAAATTCTTTGCTACCCCCCCGCCCCCAAACAAGGGTACATGCATACTGTAACTTTAGCTCTGTAGGCTAAAACGAAAGTCTATTTGATACCATGCTGATAATGCTGATGTTAAGTTTCTTTTCCTAGGGGCAGAATGGAGACAAGATCAACCACTCCTCCACTCACCTAGAGACATCTGCATAATTGATTTTCCTTTACTCCCTTTTTCTCTTCAAAATGTAGATTTGCTCAGCACTAATTAGATCCTCACTGCCTATGCCCCCTTCTTTCTTTCCGTGGGCCTTCTCCCCTTAAATACTGACTTCCCTAACCCCTGTTCAGAGAGTGTAGGTCACAGGTGCTTCTGTGGTTTGTGCTTTTCCCAGATATATCCTCCAACTTTGGCTTAATACACCTCTGGTAAAGGAGAACTTTGTGAAAGCTCGTGTAGCGAGAATAAGACGGGGATCCGTGGCTCGGCGCCTGTAGCTCAGTGGTTAGGGCGCCAGCCACGTACTCCAGGGCTGGCCCAACTACAGCAACAACAAAAAAAACAGCCAGGCGTTGTAAAGAGCTCCTGTAGTCCCAGCTACTTGGGAGGCTGAGGCAAGAGAATCGCTTTAGCTCAAGAGTCTGAGGTTGCTGTGGACTGTGATGCTACACTACACAGTGAGACTCTGTCCTCCCCCCCCCCCCCAAAAAAAAAAAAAAGAAAAAAGAAAAAGATTGAGTTTGCGAGTCTGTCAGGGTCAGGCTGAGATGACACAGCTGAGTTAGTCTGGCTGTTTAGGTCCTATGAGACCCTCATGTCTTCCATCCTTGTTGTTTTGTAAATTTTGCTTTAAACTAAATGTGTATTGCAGGGATCAAGGCAAAACCTGCCCTTTTCCCTTGATCTGGCTCACTGAAAGATCAACTCACAATTATGGCAGATTAATAAGAAAAAGGTTTATTTCCAAATACCATGCGCATGGGGGGAAACTTGAGAATGATTACCCAAAGTCGCAGTGATGGGCAGAGACCTTTATAGGGAGGGAGGAGAATGCGGAAAGCACAGGTACAGTAAGTGGTAGCTGGGGGTGTGTAATGGGTGAAAACGGATGGATTTGTAGATTAACCGGAGAGACGGGTATTGTGCTTCAAATGACCTGGGGGCCAGGCTATTAGCATGTGATAAGAAAGTCAGAAGCCCCTTTTGATTCCCGATCAGGTTAAGTTACTCAGGTTTTAGGTAGTCAGAGGAAAGACCTTTCCTATGCTTTGTGATCATGAATGGCTTTTAATTCAAAATATTCTTTATACTAAGGAATCACATTTTGGGGTGAAATTTCTTTAGCTCCTTCAGTATACTCTGAGCCAACACGCAGAGGTGGGGATAGGTCGACCAAGGTTTTATGTGTGAGAAGGCCAGGATTCTGGAGAACAGTCAGAGTAGCCTCTCCAAGATTGCCCTGTTCTATAACCAAAATCATAGTTTTATCCATAAAGGTTCAAAGGAAAGACCATATTAACTCTTATTTTAAATGGTAATCGGTACAACTCAGTGACTTTCCAATTCAAAAGTTAACTTCCTAAACTATTCAAGATGGGCATCTTCAGGGTGAGAGCTGAATTTGCAAAACAGAAAGAATGAGAGACAGGCGGTGAAGGTCCTGTAGGTAGAACCTAAACCCGCCAGACCAGCTGGTTCAAGTCCACCCTGGCCTGACCGCTACATCTTATTCTGCCTCCTTGTGCTCTCAGTTGGGCTGCTTTTCTTTTCTTTTCTTTTTTTTTTTTTGTAGAGATGGAGTCTCAGTTTATTGCCCTGGGTAGAGTGCCGTGGCTTCACACAGCTCACAGCAACCACCAACTCCTGGGCTTAGGCGATTCTCTTGCCTCAGCCTCCCAAGTAGCTGGGACTACAGGCACCCGCCACAATACCCGGCGATATTGGTTGCAGTTTGGCTGGGGCCAGGTTTGAACTCACCACCCTCGTATATGGGGCCGGCGCCTCACTCACTGAGCCACGGGCACTGCCCAATTGGGCTGCTTTTTAATGACTTCTTTTGTGTCCAGAGAATGTGGTCTCTTTGTGCCTACAGGTGGCGTCTGTGATGAGACTGAATCCTGAGCTCACCCAGGCCTAGAAAACGGCCGGTCCCTGTCCAGCCCTGGACAGGGGAACACTGAATCAATAGTTTACATTTATTGAGCATCTACTACAGGGTAAGAAAATGCATGGCTCTTTGATTACACCCTTATCCCCTTTTTTTTCTTTGCAGTTTTTGGCTGGGGCTGGGTTTGAACCCACCACCTCCAGCATACGGAGCCGGCCCCCTTATTCCTTTGTCTTGTGCCCAAAGCAGGCAGTGCTACTGAAGAGGAGTCTCAGGGAAACTTGCCCTTTCCCTTAGGTTGGTTCGCTGAAAAGATCAACTGATAGTTATGGTACATTAATACGAGAAAGGTTTATTTCCAAACACCATGCACAAGGGGGGAACCACAAGAATGATTTCCCAAAGTTTCAGTGATAGTGGCTTTTAAAGATACCTTTTTTTTGGGGGGGGGGAGAGAAACTGGAAAGTGTACAAGCAGCAGGTGGTTGGGTAGGGGGGTGGGTAGATGGAGGGAAACAGATGGATTAGTAAATTAACCTGGTAAGACAGGTATTGTGCTTCAAATGAGCCTAGGGCCAGGTCTATTAGCATGTGATAAGGAGTCCAGAAGCCCCTTTTCTGATTGTAAATCAGGTTACTCAGGTTTTTTAGAGAAGCTTTCTAATAAAAAATGGCCTTGTCACTGAGAATACTTTTTATACCAAGAAATCATATTTTGGGGTGAAATTTTTTAGGCCCTTCATTACTTAATTGTGAGAGAGGACACCTGGGAAGGGTGAGGTCTAGAAGAACAGAGGTCTTCTCAAGGAGCCCCCCAAGAATACACCTGCAGGGTCCTTCCCATGATGACTCAGCTCTTAGGAATTTGTAGAAACTTCACTTTTGGGGACCTGGAAATTTCTGCTTCTGTGAAATCCTTTAGTTCTGGGGGGTCTGGAACTGCTTCTCCAGCTTGATTCAAACTGACCAATGAGAAAAGCACCCGTGGGCTGGAATTTTTTGACTGAAAATAAAAAGGGAAAGACCAAACCAGCTGGGGAGTCCGACAGTTTTGGGAATTTCAGATTTGCTGTAGCTTTGCTGGCTGAATAAAGCCTTTTGGACTGAGAATAAAAAGGGAAAAACCAAGGGCGGCGCTTGTGGCTCAAGGAGGAGGCGCCGGCTGGCCCCATATGCCAGAGGTGGCGGGTTCAAACCCAGCCCTGGCCAAAAACTGCAATATAAAAAAAAAAGGGGGAAAGACCAAGTCAGTCAGGGAGTAAAGTAAAGGCAATAAATACAGTGTTTGGGTGTTCATTCTCTCCATTGGGCCTTGTCTTCCCGCAAAAGTGTAGCAGGCCCGGTGGCCTCTGCTTCCTTCTTGATCCACGGCGCTAATCAGTCACCAATCCTTGGCTCCCTGGCTGATGTACAAGCGAGGAGAATTTCCCTCCCCTGCTGAAGGTTTGAGTCTCAGTCTGTTAAAAGGAATAGACAGATTAACAAGAAAAGAGGCATACACATTTGTTAACGTGTACATGGACTCAAGAGTCCTGCAAATATGAGACTCAAAGGAAAGCCAGAGAAAGACAATTTTTATACAGCGCAGTGGAGTCGGGAGGAGGCAGGGCCCGTGAGCAAAGGCTGCCTTGTTATGCAGAGGAAAATCTCTCAGGTCATCTCAGAGCCACCCTCAGAAAAGAATAGATGATAACTTTAAGTTTCTCTGTCAGAACTTTAAAAGTGTCAGACTTTTGTCCTCTTTTCCTGTGCTTTATTCTTCCCTAGATCCACAGAAGGAAGACTGAATGGTCTCAGAAAGCCTGTTTGCATCACCATTTAGTTCCCTAATGTAGATTTCCTCTACAGATGCAAATCTCCCCCCCAAAGACAGCTTTTCAGAGCTATTTCAGTGTCTGAGTCCCTGAATAGCCCTATCGAACTCCAAAGAAGCATCTTCTGGGTTACATAATTTGCTTTTCTTCACCAACTACCTGCCAGATTAGGGCAGGTAGTTTATTAAGCTCCTTAACCTTCTCTACTAGCAAATGTGACAGATTTTATAGTCCTCATTTTCTAGATAAGGAAACTAAGGCTCAGAAAAGTTAAGTAACATGCATTTAGGACACAGCAAAGGTTCATTTTGAATCCCTGTTCTCTCCACATAGTACATTTTAGCTAGGCAATGACCATTTATTGATTATGTGCTGAAGTGCCAGGCTCTCATGATACAAAGTGGGTGAAGATGCTTATACTTTTACGGTACCTGCATGGTTGGTGACCTTGATGGTAGTGATGCAAAATTTTACCTTTACCCTTTTAGGGTTTTTTGGCTGGGTTGAGAATTAAACTGATATAACAAAGATTAATAGGAGAAAAGCATGCACATTGATTTAACATACATTTTTTTCTCTTTTTTTAAATTTTATTAAATCATAGCTGTATGCATTAATGCAATCATTGGGGTACCATGCGCTGGTTTTATATACAATTTTAAATATTTTCATCACACTGGTTAACATAGCCTTCCTGGCATTTTCTCAGTTATTGTGTTAAGACATTTATATTCTACATTTAGTAAGTTTCACATGAACCCTTGTAAGATGCACCGTAGATGTAATCCCCCCAATTACCCTCCCTCCATCCATCCTCCCTCCCTCCCCTCTGATTTAACATAAGTTTCACATGAGATGGGAGCCCTTCTAAGGAAATGAAGACCCAAAGATGTGGCAGAGCTTTTATATTAGATTGGGCAAAGAGATTCAATTCTGGAAAAGTAACTAAGCTATGTGGGGGAGGCTAAAGGAAGATAAGAATTATTTTAACAAGGTCTGTTGGCGCAGCATTCTTTTGGTCTCAACTTCCTGTTCTTGATGATGTGGGAAACCAAAATATGCCACCCCAAAATATACTGTTTTGGCATATTTTTTGTTAGTTATTCAGAGAAACTGCAGGCAGAAATAGCTCCAAGGAACTATCCTTTTGTTAAAAAAAAAAAATTCAATCTACCCAAATTGGCAAAGCAAACAGAGATCCAGATCTAGGAAAGATGAACTCACAGGAAAGACTGTGTCAACTCCAACAGAGAAGCTTTACCCCAGTCTACCACCTCTTTCTCTGAGGGCTACTGCCAGGGCTACTGTATAACAAGACAGCCTTTGCTCACGACGCATTTCCTCCGGTCACCTGCCCATAACCTGTTGCCATCTACCCCCAGGAGCTCCAGGCTCTACTACTTTCTGTGTGGTATAAAACCATCAGTGATCCAGCCCTTCCTTGGTTTTTCATATTTTATGGGATTCCCATGCTTACACTTGTAATACATTTTTATGCCTTTTCTCTTGTTAATCTGTCTATTGTCAATTTGTTTTATAGACTCAAATTATCCAGCCTTCAGAGAGGTGGGAAGGAAAACTCTCTTTGCCCATTCAATGATAAAAAATGTTTTATCCTGGTTTTATGCAAAATATGTTCAATGTGAGGGTTTATCTGTTTTCAGGAAGTAAAAGAGGACAGTCAGAGCACCCTTCTTATACCTGTTGTTTTTAGGTGTCCTTAGCTCGAAATAATCCATATGCCAAAGTGATGATTTCAGGGTGGCGCATTCTGCCATTCTTCAGTTTCTATCTAGGGAAATCCTGGAGGCACTCTATTTCCTTAATTCACACATTAAACTGCTCCTAAATAAGCACAGAATAGGCTCGGCGCCTGTGGCTCAAGCAGTTAAGGCACCAGCCACATACACCTGAGCTGGTGGGTTCCTATCCAGGCGGGCCCGCCAAACAACAATGACGGCTGCAACCAAAAAATAGCCAGGGGTTGCGGCAGGCACCTGTAGTCCCAGTTACTTGGGAAGCAGAGGCAGGAGAATCGCTTGAGCCCAGGTGTTGGAGGTTGCTGTGAGCTGTGATGCCACGGTACTCTACCCAGGGTGACAGCTTGAGGCTCTGTCTCAAAAAAAAAAAAAAGAAAAGAAAAAAAAGAAATAAACACTGAATAAATTCCCCCCCAGTAAATAAGAAAAGCAGGTGGAGACACTGGTCACAAGGTCCTGCCCCTCTTACTGGTGAGGTCTGCCTAATTCTCAGGGCTATGAATACACAGGACGATGCCCTTATATGGGCACTTTCTCCCTTTCGCTTGTCTCACCCAACCTAAAGGGCTTGACTATAAAAGAGAAAATGAGCATCTGCCCTGAACAGCCAAGATAACCTTGAAGGGAGTGATGAACATGCATATTGATGGAGCAATTTGAGTACATATTGATTCCTAGTAGCTGTTGTCTGGATTCTTAGTTCCTATAAAAGGTAGTAGGGGTTCTTATAACAAAGACTACGGAGTCCTTTTTTTTTAAAAACTGACCCTTGGAAGATCTTGTTATTTTTATTTACAAATACTCAGTTGATGGAGGATGCAGTGTGGCCTATGGCTGTGTGTGGTTATTGATTTACAGGCTTGACTAACAGAGCTCAGAACCTATGGTTGACTACAACATAATCCCATACAGAGAGCAAACATGATTTCCTATTGGGAATTTTTTTTTTTTTTTTTTTTTTTTTTGCAGTTTTTGGCCGGGGCTGGGTTCGAACCTACTACCTCCGGCATATGGGGCCAGTGCCCTACTCCTTTGAGCCACAGGTGCCACCCCACTATTGGGAAATTGATATTGCAAAGAAGAATTCTCCTAATGGGTGTGTTGCAGGAAGACGAGGCCCAGTGGAGAGAAAACACCCAAACACCGTGTTTAAAAGAGGAAGAGCTTTATTCCAGCCAGCAGAGCAATGACAGACCCAGAGTTCCAAAATGTGGCCACGCTCTAAACTGGCTCAGTCTTCTCCTATTTTTTTTTTTTTTTGTTTGAGACAGAGTCTCATTATGTCACCCTCGGTAGAGTGCTGTGGCATCACAGCTCACAGCAACCTCACAGCTCACAGCAACCTCAAACTCCTGGGCTTAAGCAATTCTCTTGCCTCAGCCTCCCGAGTAGCTGGAACTACAGGCACCTGCCACAATGCCTGGCTATTTTTGTTGTTGTTGTCATTGTTGTTTAGCAGGCCCAGGCAGGTTCCAACCCACCAGCCCCAGTGCATGTGGCCGGCACCAAGCCCAGTCTTCTTTTTATCTCTAATCAGAAAGTTCCAGCCCACAGGTGCCTTTCTCTTTGGTCAGTTTGAATCAAACAGAAGCAGGCTCAGCTTTTACAGAAACGGAAGCAAGCATTAGCTTCCAGGTCCCAGGAAGTTACATTTCTACAAATTCCTAAGAGCTGAGTCACCATGGGGAGGCCCTTACAGCTATGTCCTTGGGCCCTCCTTGAGAAGACCTCTGTTTTGTTATACCTTACTTTTTCTAGGTATCCTCTCTCAGGTGTACCTGACAGAAAGGAACCATGTTGATTTTCTTCTGGGAAGAGGGGAATATAAGGGCCAGGCACAGGTGGCTCACTACTGTAATCCTAGCATTCAGGAGGCCGAGTGTGGTGGATTGCTTTAGCTTACAAGTTCGAGACCAGCCCAAGCAAGAGCGAGACCATGGCTGTAAAAATATCCAGGCATTGTGATCCCAGCTACTCAGGAGGCTGAGGAAGAGAATCGCTTTAGCCCAAGAGTTTGAGTTTGCCGTGAGCTGTGATGCCATGGCAGTCTACCCAGGGTGACAAAGTGAGACTCTATCTAAAAAAAAGGAGGGGGGGAGGGGTCGGTTTGGCACCTGTAGCTCAAGCAGCTAGGGTGCCAGCCACATACACTGGAGCTGGTGGGTTCGAATCCAGCCCGGGCCCGCCAAACAACAGTGACAACTACAACCAAAATATAGCCAGGCATTGCGGCAGGCACCTATAGCCCCAGCTACTTGGGAGGCTGAGGCAAGGGAATTGCTTAAGCCCAAGAGTTTGAAGTTGCTGTGAGCTGTGGCACCATGGTACTTTACCCAGGGCGATAGCTTGAGATTATCTCCAAAAAAGGGGGGGCAGGCGGTGCCCATGGCTCAGTGGGTAGAGTGCCAGCCACATACACTGAGGCTGGTGGGTTCGAACCCAGCCCGGGCCAGCTAAAGCAACAATGACAACTGCAACAGAAAGATAGCTGGGTGTTGTGGTGAGTGCCTGTGGTCCCAGATGCTTGGGAGGCTGAGGCCCAAAAGTCTGGAGTTGCTGTGAGCTGTGATGTCACAGTACTCTACTGAGGGCGACATAGTGAGACTCTGTCTCAAAAAGAGGGGGTGGTGATGAAATATAGTTTGGAATTTTTTTTTTTTTTTTTTTTTTTGAGACAGTCTCTCTTTGTCACCCTTGGTAGAGTGCTGTGGTGTTACAGATCACAGCAACCTCAAACTCCTGGGCTTAAGTGATTCTTTTGATTTGGCCTCCAGAGTAGCTAGGAGTATAGGGGCCCACTACAATGCCCAGCTGTTTTTAGAGAGAAGGTTTCACTGGCTCAGGCTGATCTCAAACCTGTGAACTCAGGCAAATCCACCTGCCTCAGCCTCCCAGATGGTGGGATTACAGGCATGAGCCACCATGCCTTGCCACAATTCTTTTTTTTTGAGAAAGAGTCACTCTTGTCATGCTGGGTAGAGTGTCCTGGTGTCACATCTCACAGCAACCTCAAACTTTTGGTTTAGGAGATCCTCATGTCTCAGCCTCCTGAGTAGCTGGGACTACCAGCACCCACCACATGAGGTCTCGCTCTTGCTCAGGCTGGTCTTGAACTCAGGTGATCCATCCACCTTGGTCTCCCAGATTGTAGGATTATAGGCATGAGCCAATGCTTCTGGCCAGTGTGGAAAATTTAAGTGCAAAAACCAGGTATAAGAGTGAATGTGATAGTTTGTGAGATTCTGCTTCTATTTCTATTCAATCAGCAGCAATTGTTAAGTTGCTTGCATTTATTTAATGCCCAGTGCTCTCAAAATAGCCTTTCAAAATCCTCTTTGTTTCTGTCACTGTCATGTCATGAGGGAGACAGTAGAGTCATATTCTTAGCTGTGAGAGCAGGAAGCAGAGAGTCCATTGGTTGATTCCAGAGGAAGGGACGCCTAGTGACACGGTAAACAGAACATCCCTCCTTCCCTCCCTGACACATCGCTGAGCGCCATCACTGTGTTTAGATCTGGAGATCCAGAGGCAAACAAAACACAACTCCTTGGCTCAGCAGCTCCCCGTCTTCTCCAAGGGAAGGCAGACATGCAAGCACGTGTGGGCATCCGTGTTATCCAAATCTAATCCTTAACCAAATGCTGGGATCGTACATTTTCAGACAGGGGAACCTAGAGTCTATTGCTTTAAATTGGAAAAATAATGTGTCCGCATTCCACCCAAAAATCCCAACAAGTTTCTCCAAGGATCTCTCAAAACACTTGTAACCACCTATACAACTAGCCACCAAAGATTTCTGGCTTAGTATATGTAAAATTATATGAGGGCTGTAATATGAAAAATGGTGTTAACCATGTCTGGATACTTTCCGGAAAGCCCTCATATAAACAAGTGCATAGAAAACATTTTAAATACCGATTGTCTAATTTTTTATCACTTAGTGAACTCCTTCTGGTTTTCAGTATCTGAAGAGTACTGGATATGAATCATGTTTTACTTCCACCGCAGAGCACAGGCCTCCCTGCGTCCCGCTCTGAGTGGCTGTCTATTGACTGCCCTGTGTTCCTCTAGATGGCAAAGACACCATGTCTGGTGCAGTGAAGCTTTTTTGAACTAACAACACTTTAAAATTTTTTCTGTATTTACTCGTGCATAGGAAAAGTAGAGGGAGATATGTGTATGGCTGAGCTGGGTCTTTTGTGTGTTTACTTTTCTGAGCACACTTAGTCACTTCTCAAGTGTGGACTTTTCCAAATATCTTACATTCGTTTACTTTCTCTGATACTTTTTTTTTTTTTTTTGCAGTTTTGGCCAGGACTGGGCTCGAACCTGACACTCCCGGGATACGGCGCCACTCCTGGTATATGGGTCCGGCGCCCTACTCCTCGAGCCACAGGCACCGCCCCCCTCTGGTACATTTTTGGTAGACGTTTACGTTTTCACTTCATATTGTGGGATACCTGAGAGCAATAAGCACAATGTGAAAAAAAGTGAATGTTAGAGATAGGTCCTTTGGGGAGAACAGCTAACATGATCGCAGGGGACTACGCTTCCTCTTGCCTGCATTTGCATGCAGCCTAAAGATGTAGTTTTATTTTGATGGTTTTCTGCTTTGGTTTCTTTTTCTTTTATTTCTTGAGACAGAGTCTCACTTTGTCACCCTTGGTAGAGTACTGTGTTGTCATAGCTCACTGCAACCTCAAACTCTTGGGCACAAGTGATTCTCCTAAGTCAGTCTCCCAAGAAGCTGGCACTACAGGTGCCTGCCACAAGGCCTGGATATTTTTTTTTTTTTTTTGCAGTTTTTGGCCGGGGCTGGGTTTGAACCCGCCACCTCTGGCATATAGGGCTAGTGCCCTACTCCTTTGAGCCACAGGTGCCGCCCTGGTTTTCTGCTTTGGATAGAGACTGTTGGGTGAAACACTTGGGAAGTCATTATAGTAAAGCTGGAGTTCTCAGATAACAAAGGATACTCCCACTCTCCAGAGGTGTGGGATGAAGTAATGTAATCACCAGGAGTGAAGACTTCTCCCTAGGAAGGTCAAGGACGATTGGCCAGAAGGGAGAGAGGAGCAAAGAAGAGCTGTAGGATGGTAGTTCAGGAGACAGAGCGGGCAGAGAGGTGGAGTAGAGGGCATTTTAGGCAGACAGAAAAACACATGCAAAGTCAGAGGGGCAAAACACTCACCCTTGGGTCTGGGGACCTGAAAGCAGTTCCTACGGCTAAAGTCTAAGGAGCAGGGGAGAGAAGATACAGGGAGCTGCATTAGCCTGACAGCCAAGGGCCTTATTGGGACTTTTTCTGGAGGACATGGACCATCATTAAAGGCCTTTAAGCAACAGCATGTTAGCATCACACTTGCAGTTTAGAAAAACTCTGTAACCAGAAAAACAGAAGTAGATCTAAGGACAGAGACCAGAGGCCAGGAATGACAAGGACCTGAGCAAGGCCAGTTGGAGAGACGAGGAGGGGAAGGGACGGACTGGAGAGAGGGCTGCGAGGAGGTGGGACTGATGCAAGTTCATGGTCTCCGTGATAGACGGCAGCTGTCTCGATCCCAGGGTCAGAGATTAGGAAATCAACATCAGGGGTTGTGTGTTTTCCATTTAATATCTCCCAAATAGGGCAGTGCTCGTAACTCAGTGGGTAGGGCGCCGGCCACATACACGGAGGCTGGCGGATTCGAACCCGGTCGGAGCCAGCTAAAACAACAATGACAACTGCAACAACAACAAAAATAGCCGGGTGTTGTGGTGGTGCCTGTAGTCCCAGCTACTTGGGAGGCTGAGGCAAGAGAATCACTTAAGCCCAAGAGTCTGAGGTTACTGTGAGCTGTGACATCACAGCACTCTACCCAGGGCAACATAGTGAGATTGTCTCAAAAACAAAACAAAACTCCCGAATCTAACACAGTTGTTGGCAGACACTCAGCACATGGCAAATGGATAAATTCCGCTGTTTAGGCAACACATCTTCAGCCAGGTACTGAGTAAATGAGTCATGTAAGGAATCTGTGAAATGAGTTAAATCAAGTGACCACTACCTAGGTAGGGTCTGACGGTCCTGCAGAGTATTCAAACTTCTCTATAATTTCTAACATTTCCTCTATTATACACTGAGCAAATGTTTCTCTCAGAATATTAGATCAACGTCCTGATTCTGTAGCCTCTATTCTCTGGTCCCAAGTCCCCAAAACTAAGATGGTCTTGAAGAGGGGTCTTCCTACTCTCCGTGCAAGACTGTCTTGACCTCAGCCAAGCCTCAGCCACTCAACTTTTTCCACCTCTCTCTCCCCGATGGAAATAATGATCCTTATTCATCCACCTCACACAGATGCTGGACAGATTGATTAGTTAATGTTCAAAAATTGCTTTGAGGATGAAAAGTGCTGATTATTATTATTATGTTGTCTAAGAGAAATTCCCTGCCTTTTAAAGGGAGCCACAGAATGATCACTGGCATTTAATTTTAATGCTCTACATCTCACAGGTGGAATATTTATTTACCAATAAGAAAAAATATCTCCACGTAGAATAGCTCCTTCCAGCTCATTTAGATGGGACCAAATTTTCATCATGGAATGCAACTGGGGCAACAGGGTTAAGGTCAAGACCTTATGTCAGCAAACGGTTTGCCCTCTTATCCAGAGGCACTGATGATAAAAAATGGCTTTGTCTTTTGTCAGCCAAATGTCACTTCAAATGCTACTGACATCAACCTAACTCACTTACAGAGTATTGGAGATGGACTGCATACGTAACTTTTTTCCCTTACAGAATACTTTTTATTTTTTTTCTTCCCAGAACACTTTGAACTTACAACGTTTTAACTTCGCTAGGAGTGAAAAATAGTTGGTTAGGAGCACCTTTTTTCATTTGCTTTGTAGGGATCATGACGAAACTCACCCTTTCCCCTTGGTTGGTTCGCTCAAAGATCAACTCACAATTATGACAGATTCATAAGAAGAAGATTTATTTCCAAATATCGTGTGCATGAGAGGAACCAGAAGAACGATTACCCAAAGTCTCACTGATGGTCAGAGACCTTTCTAGATGCCTTTTAGAAGGGAGGGAGGAGAATGTGGAAAGTATAGGTGCAGAAAGTGGTTGCTGGGGGGGGGTATAAATGGAGGGAAACAGATTGATTTGTAAATTAACCTGAGAGGCAAGTATTGTGTTTTAAATGACTTGGGGCTAGGGCTGCTAACATTTAAAAAGGAAGCCGGAAGCCCCTTTTGATTCCTAATCAAGTTACTCAGGCTTTATGGAGATAGAGGAAAGGCCTGGCTCGGGGCCTATGGCTCAAGTGGTTAAGGTGCCAGCCAGATATACCTGAGCTGGTAGGTTCGAATCCAGCCGGGCTGTCAAACAACAATGACGGCTGCAACAACAACAATCACAAAAATAGCTGGGCGTTGTGGCAGGTTCCTGTAGTCCCAGCTACTTGGTAGGCAGAGGCAGGAGAATCGCTCGAGCCCAGGCATTGGAGGTTGCTGTGAGCTGTGATGCTACAGCACTCTACCCAGGGTGACAGCTTTAGGCTCTTTCACAAAAAAAAAAAAAAAAAAAAAAAAAAAGAAAAGAAAGAAAGAAAGAAAGGCCTGCTTCATGAAGAATGGCTTTTAATTAAAAATATTCTTTATGCCAGGGAGTCATATTTTGGGGTGAGATTTCCTCAGCTCCGTCAGTTTGTTTCTTTACACAGGTATGCATATTGAATAACAAGAAAAACAAAAAATCTAGCAGTATTTTGAATTTCTATCTTTTTCTTCTTGCTTTGGGGATTGATGTAAAGTTAGGAAAAGTTGTACGAAATGTTTAAATTACATTTAAATAATGGGGGAACATTTAATTTGAAGTGTGTGAATGTAGAATTGATGTTGGTGGCTTGATACTCCAATCTTGATTTGCTGCTAGTTTTCCTCAGCAACTTGGGCTTTTAGTGTGATTTATGGCTAAACTTTTAGAGTAAAATTTATGAACTGCATTAAGTGCTAAGGAAGAAGCATTAAAATCAGTAATTTGAGAGTTTGGAGGAGTGGAGTGCTGTGTACAAATAGGCTAAGTGGAAATAATAGGCTAATAGATGCCTCAGAGAAAAGCAAATGGCTTTCTGACATAGAGAAAACGGAGCTTTGCGAAATTTTTTAATTATCGTCTAATTGGCTGGGTGAGATAGTGTTGTTAAAGACGTATGAAATCTGGAAGTGTCTTTCTAAAATGAAATGAGTTTCACCAGGAGAAGGTGAAACGTATAGCAAAGTTGCATGAAGGCTGTCAATTCCACCAGAGGAGAAAGTCACAGATGCACTTTTTTCAGACTTTACCCAGCAGGTGGCAGGAGCGAGACTTGAGACCTGTTGTGTGGGCCTGCTGAGTCCCTGTTCTGAGGGTGTCCAACCTTTTAAATTTAATTTTTTGGCTGCATATTGGAAGAAGCAGAGTAGCCTGAGGCCAACATTAAATACAGAAACACAAATGAAAGCTGATTTGCTAAAAAAATTTAAAAGGTTTGTAGATACTTTTCATGATATCCCACACCACAGATAAGCAAAAAAAGTCTTCACAAAATTAGCATGGGGCCCCAGGGTTGCAGCTGGGACAACCTTGTGAACTGTCTCAATGGCTGAGCAGGCTTCTGGGACCTTCTTCTGACTTTTCCCAATTGTGTGCCAGCATTCCCCTTTTCCCGTTGTTCTATTCCTCAGGATTCCTCTGCCAGCTATGGCGTCCCTTGGGAATGTATCCATGTACTTTCCTTCCTGACTATTTTCCATATGGGAGAGCAGCTGCTTTGCACACTCAGAGTGTTAGGAAGGAGGCTGAGCAGAGGATGGGTAGTGGTCAGCTTGTTGGAGTTTAACCTTAACTTTATACACAATCCTAAGTGGTAGACATCAATTTCTCCTTGGAAAGATGGAGAAATTGGGAATCAGGTCAATACTTCCCCCTATAGGTCAATGCCCACTCATTCATAAATGAGACATACAGTCCACTTTCCCGCCTAAGCCGCCTCACTCAAAAAATGTAAAAAGGGAGGATGGGGCTAGTGGGTTTGAAACTGATCCAGGCCTGCTAGACAAAAAAACAAAAACAAAAACAAAAACTAGCCAGATGTTGTGGTGGGCAACTGTAGTCCCAGTTACTTGGGAGACTAAGGCAAGAGGATTGCTTGAACCCAAGAGTTAAGGCTGCTGTAAGCTATAACACCATAGCACTGTACCAAGCGCAACAAAGTAAGACTCTTAATTAAACAAAAAGCTGGAGAAACTGAGGCTCAGGGAGAATCAGGAGCTCACCCAAAGTTCACAGTAACTTTGGAGGAGTAATGTGCTCTCCCCCAACAGTCCCTGTTTCTCTTTACCTATCTGCTAATTCCTACAGCTTTTAGATTCTGTGGCATCATAAGGATCCACGGTCTCAGGACAGGGTGGTATAGGGACTGTAAGGGGTCCCAAAGTGCAGAAAACAGTGAACTCCCTGACTGCTCCTCCTCCTTCACAAGAGTGAGTCACCTGGGTTGGGAGAGGGGTGTGGGGGGAAGGACGCAGTGAGGCGGCATGGTGGGCCTGTGACCAAGTGGGGCGTCTGCCCTTATGCTCAGTTTTGTGAACTAAAAATCTTAGGGCTCCCCCCTCATCAAGTACTGACTGGACCCCCTTTTGCCCAACCGGATCCCTAAAACTGAGCTGCTGGCCATGAGAAAGGAGATCGGACATTCCTCAGAATGCCCTTCCTCCTTCTTAGAGACATCCTTTGTCACTCACTAACAGGTGTAAGGTTATGCAAGACCCACCGGCAGGTCCTCAATATACATCACAAACCGTTGGAGAATGGTCTAATTAACAGACCATTTACCTTAAGCATTCCCTTCCACTGATTCCTGGTCTTGAAGGCAAAGCCTAACTCTTCCAGCCAACTGTCAGCTAAAGAATCTTTAAACCCCTTTATCACCTGTAAGCATCCCCCTTCCACATGTCCCACCTTTTGGGGCCAAACCAAAATATGTTTTCCATCTATTGATTTATGACCTCACCTGTAATTCCTGTCTCCTTAAAATGTGTAAAACCAAATTGTAACCCCACCGCCTTAAGTCTGTGTGCTCCAGGCTTCTTGAGTGTGCTCTGGATCTCAAATTTGGCTCAAAATAAACCTCTTTAAATTATTTCACAGAGGGAGGTGCCTGTGGCTCAAAGGGGTAGGGCGCTAGCCCCATATACCAGAGGTGGCAGGTTCAAACCCAGCCCCTGGCCAAAAAAATTGCAAAAAAAAAAAAAAAAAATTATTTCACAGAGTATGGCTTTCTTTTCCTACGGCACCCTCCAGGCGGGCTGGGGGCAGGGATCAGGAGGAAAGCAGAGCCCACCTAGTTTAGGTGGTGGGGGTCCAAGTGCAGAGCGATCTATGATCCAGGTGGGGCGACCCCCTGAGGGCCTGGTGTGGCCTGTCTCCCAGCTAGGTCTGCGGCAGCCTCAGTATCTCAGGAGAGGCACAGCTGGCAGCAGAGGAGCCCCACCTGGGGTGGGGATTTGAGAGACTGCTGCGTAGATGACACTGGGGACAGGCTGCAGGCTGGGAAAGGGAGGTGGAGGGTGTGGGAACCCCAGAGGTGAAGACAGACACCACTACGGCTTTTCTTTCTTTTTTTTTTTGAGACAGAGTCTCATTATGTCGCCCTCCGTAGAGTGCAGTAGCGTCACAGCTCACGGCAACCTCTAGCTCAGCCTCCCGAGTAGCTCGTACTACACCTTCCCGCCACAACGCCTGACTACTTTTCGTTTCATTTTGGCTGGGGCCGGGTTTGAACCCGCCATCCTCGGTATATGGGGCTGGCGCCCTACTCACTGAGCCACGGGCGCAGCCCCGCACAACAGGCTTTAAGTACTCTCTTCACCGCACACGGCTGCTGCCACTTGCGATACCACAGTTTGCTGACAATTAAATGTCCTACCTTGTTAAATGGAGGGACTCAGTAATACCTAAGAAATGTCACAAGTTGAAACTGCCTTTGTTCTATCTTTCCGTATATAAAACACAACTATTGACCCATCAGAAAACCTAACAAAGATTTTCATTAAAAAAAAAAAAAAAAGAAGTCAAGATCAAATGCCAGGGGGTTGGGGCCTGTGGCTCAAAGGGGTAGGGCGCCGGGCCCATATGCCAGAGGTGGCAGGTTCAAACCCAGCTCTGGCCAAAAACTACAAAAAAAAAAAAAAAGAAAAATCAAATGCCAGCCTGCCAGGCTGTGACACCATGTAGTCTACATTAGCTGTCATCCTGGGGAAACAGGAAGGAATCCCAACTGGCTCAGATCACTTTTCTGCCCCCTGGTGGAATGGAGGCTCACTACAGAAATTGAGATAAGGAAACTTTGATGCTCAAGTTCCCATTTCATTTTTGTGGACAGGTATCTGTACCCTCAAACAGCATTGAGTCCAAGTTTTCCTGCCTCTGTAGATTTCTCATTTCGTGGCACCTGTAGGAGGGAGCATCATCAGATCCAGGATGCGACATGATTTGAAGCAACTGCTATCTCTCTGTTCTCTAGATGTCTAATTTTTTTTAAGTTGCATTATTCAACCTCATTTCCATTCAATTTAATAAAATTTTATTCAATATTGCATTAAGACAAATCAGTAGGGATCTCCCTTCAAATATTTTCAGCATGTTATAAAAAAAGACATTTTCTGTAAGTAAAAAAATAATTGTTTTTTTTTTCAGGAGGACATGAATTACTTTAAGATAAGGAATACTTCCAGTCACTCACTCCATACATTAGAGTTTCTTTATATGAATTATTCATCTATTTGAAGTGAATTTTCACACTTTGATGTAACCCAATTGTCCTTAATCACATTTGCAGAAAACAAAGCATTGAAAGGGCATTGGCATTAAGACTGTACAGATTTATGGCCCCCTTACCTCACAAGTACTGAAGCAAAATTTCCAGGATTTCCTCAGCCTTCATTTTAAGAAGTTACATGATTGCCCATGGTCAGGTGGGTTGCTTGTGGTCCTAAAGGTACTGATCTGCCTTCTGCTGTGGTTTTCAAAACCTCAGGGAAAGGGCAGCGAGGTTGTTCTGTGAGAGTTGCAGAGATGTACCTTCCCCAGCAAATACAGTTCTCACCAGCACAAAACCATGGGTTTGTGAAACTTTTTTCTGGTTGAATTATTATTATTATTATTATTTATTTCTTTTTTAACATTTCAGATTATTATAAGGGTATGTACAATCTGCTTAGGTTGTTTGTGTTTTTTTTTTTTTTTTGAGACAGAGCCTCAAGCTGTCACCCTGGGTAGAGTGCTGGGGCATCACAGCTCACAGCAACCTCCAACTCCTGGGCTCAAGCAATTCTCCTGCCTCCGCCTCCCAAGTAGCTGGGACTACAGGCGCCTGCCACAACGGCTGGCTATTTTTTGGTTGCAGCTGTCATCGTTATTTGGCGGGCTGGGGCTGCATTTGAACCGGCCAGCTCAGGTGTATGTGGCTGACTCCTTAGCCGCTTGAGCCAGAGGCCCGGAGCCTGTCTGCTTGCGTTTTTTGTTTGTTTGTTTGTTTTTGTATTTTTGGCCAGGGCTGGGTTTGAACCCCCCCACCTCCAGCATATGGGGCCAGCGCCCTACTCCTTTGAGCCACAGGTACCACCCCTGTTTTTTTTTTTTTTTTTTTTAAATTGAGACAGAATCTCACTCTGGTGCCCTGAGTGCAGTGGCATCATAGCTCACAGTAACCTCAAGCTCTTGGGCTCGACGGATCCTTTTGCCTCAGTTTCCCTATTTTTAGTAGAGACGGGGTCTTCCGAGTGCTAGGGTTAGAGGTGTGAGCCACTGTGCCCAGACTGTCTGCGTTTGTTAGGTGAAGTCCAACTTGAATTGAGCCCTCCAACCAGGAGGTGTGTCATATGTGCTCCTGAGGTGTCTGGTTGAATTCTTCCAAGCTGTCTGAGCTGGGTCCCCAGCTCCGGAGATCTCCCCAGCCAGAGAGAGTAGCGCCTTCTCTGGGATTAATGATGCTCGATGCACATCAACCTGCCCAGCTCTTACTCTGATCACAGTAGCACTGGCTTTGTCTCTGAATTACACACCACAAGCATAAAAATAGAAGCCAAAAAATTGGACCTAGTTTTTGTACACACATCCTGGCAAACATGCTTTCTAGACAGAATTCAGTCCAAAGAGCCCCTCTACCTGCCCTTTTCCCGGGCGTGTGGACGCAGTAGAGCCGAAATTCCTCCAGAGGGCGCTCACAGATTCTCCATGAACCGCGAGCTCCAGAAGACTCAGCGCACCAGAAGCGGCGCGGACCGCCTGGGCGCAACCCGGGACGCGCGTAAACGCATGAGTGTGGATATGCAGATTTTTTTCATCAGCAAATAATACCTCTTTTTTTTTTTCCGGATCGGCCTCAGTGAAAATCATGCACATGTGGGAAAGGAAAATATAGAGGATTTCCTTCTGTTTCCTTTGTGAATGAAGAGCGAACCTTCACCTCCAGGGGGGTTTGTGTAGTTCACCGCAGGGTCATATTTATAATTATCAGGAGAGGGAGGGAAATGAGAAGATTTGACCGCTTAACTCTTCAGGGGTTGAGCAGTCGGCCCTGGAGACAGGCCGGGAACTTCAGGTTCTGGCCGAGCTCCGTGGAAATCCTCAGAAATGGCCATTTGACCCCTCACTGGGCCGCCGGAGGAAATCAGCTTGGTCGGATTAAATGGCGCATAATTGGCTATTGAGTTGCTAAAGCACATCCTGGGTACACATTTCTCCGAGTTTTGAAAGGCGTGTGTTTTACTTGGATCAGAGCTGGGTAGAAGGAGTTGCTTGCTGCTCGGGTGTGTGGTTGCACCAGAGGCTGTTTCCCAAGACCTGCCCTGCCTCCCCTGCGACGGTGCTCCCCTCCCGGCCTCCCAGGATCAGGGAGAGGGTGGAGTCTGCAGGGAAGTATGGTCTGCAGGAGTTGAAGGCTTCTTTCCAACCCTTAGGTTCTCCATAAGCTGTGGATTGCAAAGTGAGAAAAACATGAAAGTCAACCAGTGTGAGTTCAGTATTGTAAATGGTATAACTGTTCCCCCTGCCTGTAGACACGCCTCTCCCAACCATTCTCCAGCAACCAGGAAGATCCTTTAGGAATGACCATCAGGAGGCCCGGGAGGGTGGGTAAGGGGGTGAGGAGGATCGCTTGAGCTCAGAAGTTTGAGAGCAGCCTGAGCAAGAGCAAGACCCTGTCTCTACTAAAAATAGAAAAACTTGCCGGGGAGTAGTGACTGCCACTTGTAGCCCCAGCTACTATGGAGGCTGAGCCAAGGGGATTGATTGCTTCAGCCAAGAGTTTGAGCTTGCCCTGAGCTATGATGCCACCACTCAGGGCACAGAGTGAGATTTTGTCTCAAAACTTTTTTTTTTTTTTTTTTGCCTAAAGTTCTTCAGTGGTTCCATATTGCCCTTACGAAACTTCTTTGCACACACAGTGTACAAGGTTTTTTAATGATCTGGGTTTTGCAGCTTCAATCTTTCCTTCTGAATGACATACAAGGCGCTGTCCTCTCTCTCTCTTATTTCCAGGACCAAGCTATCCCTTCCAAGCAGACTCTCTCCATCTCTGTCTCCTTTACCTGGCTAGTGTTTTTTGTCCTTTAGATCTCAGTGTCAGGGCTTCTTTTCCTGATAAGCCTTACCCGACTCTTACAGATGGGGTAAATGGCCCTTCCTATGTTACCTCAGCATTCTGTTCTGTCCTTAGCACGATAGACATGCAGGTTTGCCCTCAGAAGCTGAAAAGGCTTCTACAAGGAAGCTTCACTAGTGCTGTCTAAACATTCCAGCCCATCTAGAACAAAGCTCAGCTAAGTCTTTATCTTAGAGACTTGAGAATTGAAACTATAATATCTACCCTCACACCCCCTCAGCGTGGACATCAGACCTGGAACCTAAGTTACACTCAGTTTGGTCTGAGGCTACCTCCGATTGTGAAATAACAAACTGCCACCTAAAGTAGTACATAAACAAACTAAAAGCCTAATTTAGAAGTATATTTTGTAACCAACAGCTGGGTGTCCGCCAGTCACAGCAGTCAAGCTTCTGCCAATCCATTCTGCCAACTCAGACCTTGCTCAAATAAAGCAAATGCCCAGCTGTAAGCAGCCAGACTGTTTCTGTACCTCACTTCCATTTTTCTTCTGTCTATAAATATTCCCTGCCTAATTTGCAGAGGGTAGTTTTCTTCTGGTTCTGAGCACTGTGTGATTCATGAGTCCTTCTTTGCTCCAATAAATTCTGTTAAGTTTGTTTGAAGTTTTCATTTTTGTAATCCACAGCTTTTTGTTTACACTAACATAATTTTGAGCTATACTTCTGTCTTCATTATCTCGACTTAATTTTCCCAGAAGTCTCCTGTCTAGGCCAATGGATCCATTGTTCACTGCAGGAACTTCCTGAAGGTGCTTCCCAGCTCTTCGTTGGAAAGCATTGACGGTTTGTGCCCTGAACCTTTGAAGCAAGGGGGCATCAAAATTGTTGCCTCGATTTTTTCCATCTATACTGGACTGTTGTGTCATGATTCTTACCCAAACTTTGACCTTACATTCCTTCCCTTGGAGACACTGCTAAATTTTTGCAAGGTGGAGTTTTCCCTCCAAAGCTGGTAAACTTAGCTTTGTCTACCAACAGGTCATGTTCTTAACGTATGGTGATCTGGCTACACCTCTGTAGTCGGGAGGCTGGGTGCTCACCCCTTAAGAAAGCATAATGAGCTTTGCTAAACTTCCAAAAAGCAAGTTGTGCTTTTGGGTGTTTTAGTTTTGAACCTAGAGCTCCCAAGGGATGGCTCAGGAAATATTTATTTGGTAAACCACAGGGCTCCGTGGTCTCTATCACCTTCAGAAGCTTGTTTACTCACTGACCTGACCCGTTTCTTTTTCTGGGGTCCCAATTAGAGATCGCTAGTAAAGACCATGACTTCATCGAATTAGCTTTATTGAAAGTATGAAGGATAGTCTCTTGAAAAATGAAAGTTAAGAAGTTCATTCAGCCACCTTGGGAGGCCGAGGTGTGTGGTTTGCCTGAACTCACAAGTTCGAGACGAGCCTGAGCAAGAGCAAGACCCTATCTCTAAAAAACACAGTAGTGGCAGGCACCTGTGGTCCCAACTACTCGGGAAGCTGAGGCAAGAGAATCACTTGAGCCCAAGAGTTTGAGGTTGCTGTGAGCTGTGATGCTATGGCACTCTACCCAGGGTGACAGAATGAAACTCTGTTTCCATTAAAAAGAAGAAGAAGAAGGAGAAGGAAGAAGGAAGAAGGAAGAAGACCTTAAGAGACCTGGAATGTTATTCATCAGCCATGTGGGCCACGTCTCACTCCCGGAGACCATATGCACTTTGGACTTTGCTTCTCTTTGTAAATCTGCCCATACTTTGTCCACTTCCTCTTGATTCCAGAGCAACTGCCTATGGCTTTCTCTTGCCATGATGCTGACTTTGACCCTGACTCTGCCTGACTTTGTGGGACCGGCATCTGCCAAGGGCTGGCTTTAGTTTGCACGTCTTTGGTTTGTAACCACCAGAACCTCTGATTAGTCACTGATCAGCCAGTACTGGAGGCTGGAGTCCAAGCTGGCTGGAGAGGGATTTGGTACAATCATATCTGAACAGGGGTTTGGGTCACCCGGCCTTTCCCTGCTCAGTGAGGGCTGCAGAGTGTGAAGGTTTTCTGGTTTGGATATTCAAATTCACTGACATAACAGAGATACAACTTGTTAAAATGTGTAAATGTCCTTGAATAGGGCCTGTCCCACATTCAGCCAGAAGCATCCTAGCAGAATGTCAGAAAAGAATCAGTGTTTAGGTTGAATTTAGAACAGGTTTCTGAATTCCACAATGAAATAGTAGTCTTGGAAGCCAGGCTTTGTTGAGAGAAGATAAAGATTTGTAAATTATAGAAGCTCCTCTTACATATCAAAAGCAGAAAAGGAAAGCATTCAAATCTGCCCAGAGTTTTATGATAAACCAGAGTCAGGATATGCCAAGGGCAGGGGCTGGACAAGGGACGTGAGAAGAATGAGCGATAGCTGGAAAAGCTGGAGAGTCCCTCCACCTGAGTACCCTGGCTGCTGTCCCTAGAGAGAAGGGGACATGAGGCAGGAAGGGGAACGTGAAATACAGATGGGTGTGTGGAACCCCACTGTAGCAGGGATTATTCCTTGTTTTTTGGGGATAACTTGGAAAACTATCATTCCTTTAGAGGATCCCTGCATCTAGCTTTGAGCTGGAGCTTCATGAAGCCACTCAGGGTGGAGTTTAAAAATGTCTAAGTGAGGTGAGGGGCCTGAGAAGCTAAGAAATATGTGCAGAGTATCTGTAGGTTCTTGGATGTGGGGGTAGAGGGAAGAAGAAGAGTCTGGGGTCAGAGTGAGTCTACAGCAGTTGGGTCACAGGGTACTTAAGCTTAGGCAGAGCAGATACACCCCAGTGAAGACCCGGCAGGATCCATGGGGACAAGAGTAGACAAGCTGCAGGGGACGTCATAAAGATATGGGAGCTCTACCCTACACTCAAAAGGAGCATTTTGGAGGTGAGGAATAGCCCTGAGAGGGAATTTGATTATTTTTGATTCAAGTGAATATTTCCTTAGAGGAGTCTGAGTTAGACCAAAAGGGTGTGCTTCAAATTAGAAGAGGTGTAGTTACCTTGAAGTTTCTTTTCTATAATCAACAGGAGTGGGACTCAAGAGCATGATGTACACAGTTATGGTGACAAAATACCTTTTTTTTCCATAACACAATTTTTCATTGTGTTAGCTTTGCTCTTATCATAGTGCTGGGTCTACTAAACCCAGATCCTTCTGCTCATCATTTAAAATATACATCCTGCACATTAATGTGCTAGGCAAGGAAAGTATGTACACTTTATTTGCTTAATCAATATTTGTTGAACAAGTATTATATGTGTATATGTGGGCTCGAGGGTCATCGAATGACATAGGACAGGCCTGGTCCCTGCCCTAAGCAATGGTTAATCTTCGGAATGAGGGAGGTGGATCATTTTCCTGTCCAGACGGAGATTTGTCACTGTTGTTCATTGCACTCTGTGGCCACTTGGAGGTATTTTCTGCCTGCACTATGTAAGAAGTGAGCACAATTTGTATATCAGGCAATGTGAGTAGGAGCTGAGTTAAACTTATTTTAATTTGAATTATTTCCTTTTCTGCAAAGTTTCCCAGTGTCTGCTGGGAAAACCATTCCAGCACATATTTACTGATTGATCCTCATTCTCCCAGCAAATATTTCTTCCATATCAGTTTATAGATACTGTATTTGTTGCCAGAGATTCAGAGATGGATGAGGACCTTTCTCTACCTTCAAATTGTTGACTGCCTACTGAGGAATGTGAGTAAACCAATGAACACCGGGGAAGGAAAGAGGCTAACTCTGCCTGAGTTTGCGTGGTGGCAGGAGGCAGGGCAGCCATTTATGTTGTGCAGGGTGTGTGTAGAAATGAAGCCTGTGGCACAGGGCTGCATACACCAACGGAGAGGGCTGCATTTTTATCCAAACAAGACGCCATTTGCCACCAAGTTCTGTGGCTCTCCGTCCCCTGCACTGTGTCTACCCGGAGGAAGCATCTTTTCTTGAATTTCACAAGCATGCTGTCTAATCCGATCAGTGGTCATTAAGGGCAGCGGGGATGATTGGATGGAGTTTAGAAGACTGACGTGTAGGTGCTCCAGTGCACAATTCCAGTTGGATTCAGCATTCTAGCTATCTCTGCCAGGGTGCGAGACATATGACTGGGCTGTCTCCTCCCCTCCAGACTAGCTCACTCACAAAATGTATAGGAGTGAGTAACCCCTAGTGATGCCATAATTAACAAAAGAATCACCTAGCTGAGCCTTGCCTGAATTTGTGACCCACAAAATCATTAGCTGTCATAAAATTGCTATTGTTTTTAGGCCACAACATTTTAAAAAAATTATTATTACTTTTTTTATTATAGATAAAAATATGCACCATAGATTAGGCCACAACATTTTGAGGTGGTTTGTTGCGGAGCAATAGACACCCACAACAATTCTCTCTCTGCTTCCATAACATTCTATTTTGCCCTCGTGTGGAGCTTATCCCATTTTAGCTTAATTTTCTAGTATCTACTTGTTTGTCTTTCCGAATAGAAAATCTGAGGCTAGAAGTGATGTTTTGCTACCCATCTAGCATCATTTCTGAACATAATATGCACTTAATAATTATTTTTTAAAAAATAGCCGGGAGTTGAGGCAGGTGCCTGTAGTCCCAGTTACTAGGGAGGCTGAGACAAGAGAATCGCTTGAGCCCAAGAGTTTGAGGTTGCTGTGAGCTGTGATGCCCTGGCACTCTACTGAAAGCGACAAAGTAGGACTCTGTCTCAATGGGAAAAAAAAAAAAAAAATATATATATATATATATATATGATTATTATTTTTTGAGACAGAGCCTCAAGCTGTCACCCTGGGTAGAGTGCTGTGGCATCACAGCTCACAGCAACCTCCAACTCCTGGGCTCAAGTGATTCTCCTGCCTCTGCCTCCCAAGTAGATGGGACTACAAGTGCCTGCCACAACGCCCAGCTATTGTTTGGTTGCAGCCGTCGTTGTTGTTTGGCGGGCCTGGTCTGGATTTGAACCCACCAGCTCAGGTGTATATGGCTGGTGTCTTACCCTTTTGAGCCATAGGTGCCAAGCCTATATATATATATATTTTTTAATTTGGGTTGAGTTTTTAAAAATTTGGAAACAGCACTGTTTATGGGTAAGCTGTTTGTCTTAACAACTACAAATACAGGTCACTGTTGAGCTATTTGTTCCTGCGACCTATTGCCCTGATGTAACTATTAATAGAGTCCTCTTTCCATCTCAAAATGTAAAGGATAAATTATGAGTGCTGTAATTACAGGGGTCCTTGTGGGACCAGGGAAGGATTCTAATTGATACCCATGAGATTGATAGGAGTTTGAATTTGTCTCTGGTTGAATAAGAATGTCAATTTTTTTAGATGAGCAGTTTTAAAGAGTGGCTGTTATTACCCCGTCACCATTATATTTTGACTATGTGCTCTATAATTAGATGTTGAAAATGCTAATGCGTATTAATACTTGATTGATTTGATTACTCATCCTAATTATACTTTGATCATTTTTGATAAATATATTGATTCGTATTTTATTTACTTCATAGTATTCTTTGTATAACTATGCTTTGATAATATCTGATTACTTCTTAATATTTGATTGCTTTGAGTAGCTCTTGCTTTAACCATTGGGATGTTGGATCATATTAGCTATGATGTGTCTAGCTAGTGGTTATGAACTTAGATTTTGCGGTAAAATCTGCCTGGGTTTGATGTTCTCCACTGTTTACACTGTGTGATGTTGGGTAGGTCACATAACCTCTCTGGCCTTTAGTTTTCGCATCTGCAAAATGGGGATAGTAATAAAAGTGATTCCCACGGGTGCCAGGTAGACTAAACAATATAGTCATGGATTAATAGCGTGTGCTGGCTGGTCCCTCACTGACGTTCTAGCTCAGTGGTTCTCAACCTTCCTAATGCTGCAATGGATTTTCATGTTAAAAAGGGGTCGTGACCCACAGGTTGAGAACTGCTGTCCTAGGTAATTCTAACATGAGGATGATATTCCCCACTCCCACTCAGCTGTCTGTTCTGTTTGCATTAACTGATAGGCACTGAGGCTTTTGTTGTTGATGCCCTTTCAGGAAGGGGCTCCTGGAGAAGGGGGAAGTTCTGAGTAGGGTGTGAGTGAAGGGGAGAAGGGAGGGCAGAAGAATGGAGGGGGGGGGCCTGCCCTGGGCTCCATCCTCTCATTCAGGCTGCAAGGTCCATCTGTTCCCTGTAAGAGGGCCTGGCTGGAAGGGTAAGGGACCGAAATCCCTGCCTGGCCCCAGGGCTGCATTTGCTTTCTGTGCGCACGCACATGTGTGTGTGTGTGTGTGTGTGTGTGTGTGTGTGTGTGTCTTTTTTTTTTTTTTTTTTCTGAGATGGAGAGTATACTGGCGTCATAGCTTACAGCAATCTCAAACTCTTGGGCTCAAGCCATCTGCTTGCCTGAGCCTCTTGAGTAGCTAGGACTACAGGCACCCACCATCCCACCCGGATAGTTTTTCTTTCTTTCTTTCTTTCTTTCTTTCTTTCTTTCTTTCTTTCTTTCTTTCTTTCTTTCTTTCTTTCTTTCTTTCTTTCTTTCTTTCTTTCTTTTTTTTTGAGACAGAGCCTCAAGCTGTCACCCTGGGTAGAGTGCTGTGTCATTATAGCTCACAGCAACTTCCAGCTCCTGGGCTTAAGCGATTCTTTTGCCTCAGCCTCCCAAGTAGCTGGGACTACAGGCACCTGCCACAACACCCCTCTATTTCTTTGTTGCAGTTGTCACTGTTGCTTCGCTGGCTCGGGCTGGGTTTGAACCTGCCAGCATGGGTGTATGTGGGCTGATGTCTAAGCTGCTTGAGCTATGGGTGCCGAGCCCCATCCAGCTAGTTTTTCTATTTTTGGTAGAGACAGGGTCTTGCTCTTGTTCAGGCTGGTCTCCAACTCCAGAGCTCAAGCGATCCTCCCACTCTGCCTCCCAGAGTGCTAGGATGACAGGGGAGAGCCACTGTGCCCAGATATGTGTGTCTTTTCTTTCTTTCTTTCTTTTTTTTTTTTTTATGTGTGTCTTTTCTAATTCATACAGAGAGGGCTTTGCACCCACTGACTTAGGATCCAATAGAAATGACAAGAGAGTTAGAAAGAGAGAGACTGAACACAAGCGCTGAAGGACCCGTGTGTGTGTGATAGATTTTGTGAGCATCTAGGCACAAGAACAGTGGTTCCAGTGCCAGGAGGACCCCCCCCCACACACACAAACACATAATGCGGTGAATCCCGAGTGTTCTGTGGAAGTTGACCATGCCTGGTAGATCTGGGTTCTCTGAAGTTCAGGGACACTGCTGTGTTTGCATGTGTGTGACTCTTAGTTACTGTCACAGTGAGCTCTGGGGGGTTTGGCAAATGCTTTACATACATTATCTTTTTTTAAAAATGTTATTTATTTATTTATTTATTTATTTATTGCAGTTTTTAGCCGGGGCTGGGTTTGAACCCACCACCTCCGGCATATGGGGCCGGTGCCCTTTTCCTTTGAGCCACAGGCACTGCCCATAATCTTTTTTTTTGAGGCCGAGTCTCACTATGCTGCCCTCGGTAGACTGCCATGGCGTCACAGCTCACAGCAACCTCAAACTCTTGGGCTTAAGTGATTCTCTTGCCTCAGCCTCCCGAGTAGCTGGGACTACAGGCGCCTGCCACACGCTTGACTATTTTTTTTGTTGTAGTTGTCATTGTTGGTTAGCAGGTATGGGCCAGGTTTGAACCCGCTAGCCCCGTATATGTGGCCAGTGCAGTAACCACTGAGCTACGGGCACTGAGCCTACATTATCATTTAAAAATTTATTTTATTTTATTTATTCTTTTTTTTTTTTTTTTTTTGTCCAGGGCCAGGTTTGAACCTGCCGCTTCTGGTATATGGGGCTGGCGCCCTACTCCTTGAGCCACAGGCGCTGCCCCTACATTATCATTTTTGAAGGTTACAAATTCCCCATGACAACTGCCGCTAGTACTTTTTTACCCCCTTTTACAAATGGAAAATAGAAGCAAAGAGAAGTTCAGTGACTTCACTCAATTTTGCAGAAAGTAACTGGAAGAGGCAGGATTTGAGCGGCTTCTCTTAGCTGCCGCCCCATGTTGCCCCCTGGCAGGGAAACTGACTTCCCTGGGGAGCCAGGCGTGGGGAGGAGCTTGTGACCCTTAAAATGTGGTTACTTGTGTGAAAGTCGTCCATTTCTTCCCTCAGCCTGGGGACGCCTTTTTTGGACAGAAAGCACCTTTGCCCAGGACTTGGCCCTTGCTTGGGACCCAGCTGAGGGCTGTGTGCTCAGTGCTCTGTGTGACCGGCTCTGTAGCTCCTGTCTTCGTTGTGGGTTTAGAGATGAGAACATGGAAACCCCCTTAACCAAGCCAGTGCTCTCTTCCATCTTTTGTTGAGCCTGCCATTGTTTTTGACCCAACCTGAGTCCCCAGGGCAATGGGCTGATTGGCTTTCTCTCCAGGTGTGGGTTAGGGGTCCTTGGTTTGGGGCCATCACAGAAGGCCATCAGCTGCCCATTTTCCCTGTTGTTGGCCCCTCCCCAGCTGGGCCACACGCCCTGGGAACCTGCAAAGTGATGACCAGACACAGCCATGTGCTTACAGAACGCCAGAGAGACCAGCCATGCTGAATGGACATTTTTACAGAATCTTATATGAATAACCACACATTAGCAGGCATCTTTGTTCTCTCTCTTTTTCTTCTTTCTTTCTCTTTTTTTTTTTTTTTTAAACAGGGTTTCACTCTGGGCCTGGTAGAGTGCAATGGCATCATTAGAGTTCTCAGCAGCTTCAAACTCCTGTGCTTAAGCCATCCTCCTGCCTTAGCATCCCTAGTAGCTGGGACTACAGGCCACCAACATCTGGCTAGTTTTTCTATTTTTTTTTTTTTTTTTTTTTTAGAGGCGGGGTCTCACTCTTGTTCAGGCTGATCTCGAACTCCTGGCCTCATGTGATTCTCCTGCCTCAACCTCCAAAAGTGCTAAGGAGTAAGCCACTGCACCTACCCAACCAACATCTTCTTTAAATCTTTTCTTCACAAAAAGCTCCAATTTCTCTAAATCCTGTCTGTGACACTGCCAGGAGCCAATACTTAAGAGCAAGCTCACCTTGGAAACTTATCACTTAAGTCAAGTGCTTGGAAGGTTACTGCCCTAGGCGAAATGAACATCCTGACCATTGGATTACCACACCTGCTCCTGGAATTCCCCACCCTCTCATACCCCC
>CAUYPK010014037.1:0-16069 GCA_963574355.1 Loris lydekkerianus
AGAATGTAAATGTCTCAACACAATGACTGTGAAATTGCCAGGAAGGCTATGTTAACCAGTGTGATATAAACGTGTCAACCAGTCTGTGAAACTAATGTATGATGCCCCATGATCATACCATTGTACATAGCTATGATTTACTAAAAAAAAAAAAAAAAAAAAAAAGAAAGAAAGAAAGAAAATTAATGAAACAAGGAGTTGGTTTTTTGAAAAAATAAATAAAATAGATAAACCATTGGCCAGACTAACAAGAAATAGAAAAGTAAAATTTCTAGTAACCTCAATCAGAAATGATAAAGGGGAAATAACAACTGATCCCACAGAGATACAAGAGATCATCTCTAAATACTACCAGAAACTCTATGCCCAGAAGTTTGACAATGTGAAGGAAATGGATCAATATTTGGAATCGCACCCTATCCCTAGACTTAGCCAGGAAGAAATAGATCTCCTGAACAGACCAATTTCAAGCACTGAGATTAAAGAAACAATAAAAAAGCTTCCAACGAAAAAATGCCATGGTCCAGATGGCTTCACACCAGAATTCTATAAAACCTTCAAGGAAGAGCTTCTTCCTGTACTGAAGAAATTATTCCAAAAACTTGAGGAAAAAGAAATCTTTCCCAACACATTCTATGAAGGAAACATCACCCTGATACCAAAACCAGGAAAAGACCCAAACAAAAAGGAGAATTTCAGACCAATCTCACTCATGAATATAAACACAAAAATTCTCAACAAAATCCTAGCCAATAGATTACAGCTTATCATCAAAAAAGTCATACAGATGATTAAGTAGGTTTCATCCCAGGGATGTAAGACTGGTTTAACATACACAAGTCCATAAACATTATCCACCATATTAACAGAGGTAAAAATAAAGATCATATGATCCTCTCAATAGATGCAGAAAAAGCATGTGATAAAATCCAACATTCTTTTATAATTAGAACACTGAAGAGTATAGGCATAGGTGGCACATTTCTAAAACTGATTGAAGCTATTTATGACAAACCCACAGCTAATATTTTACTGAATGGGGTAAAACTGAAAGCTTTTTCTCTTAGAACTGGAACCAGACAAGGTTGTTCTCTGTCACCTTTACTATTCAACATAGTGTTGAAAGTTCTAGCCAATACAATTAGTCAAGACAAGGAAATAAATAGAATCCAAATGGGAGCAGAGAAGATCAAACACTCCCTTGTTGCTGACGACATGATCTTATCCTGAGAGAATCCCAAAGACTCAACCACAAGACTCTTAGAAGTCATCAAAAAATACAGTAATGTTTCAGGGTATAAAATCAATGTCCACAAGTCAGTACCCTTTGTATATGCCAATAACAGTGAAGATGAGAAGCTAATTAAGGACACAACTCCCTTCACTATAGTTTCAAAGAAAATGAAATACCTAGGAATATACCTAACAAAGGAGGTGAAGGACCTCTATAAAGAAAATTACGAAATCCTCAGAAAGGAAATAGCAGAGGATTTTAACAAATGGAAGAACACACCATGCTTATGGATGGGCAGAACCAACATTGTTAAAATGTCTATACTTCCCAAAGCAATCTACCTATTCAATGCCATTCCTATCAAAATACTAACATCATACTTTCAAGATTTGAAAAAAAAATGATTCTGTGTTTTATATGAAACATAAAAAAAAAAAGTATAGCTAAAGCAGTTCTTAGTAATAAAAATAAAGCTGGGGGCATCAGTATACCAGATTTTAGTCTGTACTACCAAGCCATAGTGGTCAAACAGCATGGTACTGGCACAAAAATAGAGACATAGACACTTGGAATCAAATAGAAAACCAAGAAATGAAACTAACATCTTACAACCACCTAATCTTCGATAAACCAAATAAGAACATACCTTGGGGGAAAGACTCCCTATTCAATAAATGGTATTGGGATAACTGGATATCCACATGTAAAAGACTGAAACTGGACCCACACCTTTACTCACAAAAATTGATTCAAGATGGATAAAGGACTTAAATTTAAGGCATGAAATAATAAAAATCCTCAAAAAAAGCATAGAAAAAACACTGGAAGATATTGGCCTGGGGAAAGACTTTATGAAGAAGACTGCCATGGCAGTAACAACAAAAATAAACAAATGGGACTTCTCTAAACTGAAAAGCTTCTGTACAGCTAAGGAGGCAACAACCAAAGCAAAGAGACAACCTACACAATGGGAAAGGATATTTGCTTATTTTGAATCAGACCAAAGCTTGATAACTAGGATCTATAGAGAACTCAAATTAATCCACATGAAAAAAGTCAACAATCACATATATCAATGGGCAAGAGACATGAATAGAACCTTCTCTAAAGAAGACAGACGAATGGCTAACAAACATGAAAATATGTTTATCATCCCTATATATTAGAGAAATGCAAATCAAAACCACCCTGAGATACCATCTAACCCCAGTGAGAATGGCCCACATCACAAAATCTCAAAACTGCAGATGCTGGCATAGATGTGGAGAGAAGGGAACACTTTTACACTGCTGGTGGGATTGCAAACTAGTTCAACCTTTTTGGAAGAAAGTCTGGAGAAACCTCAAAGCCCTCAAGCTAGACCTCCCATTTGATCCTGCAATCCCATTCCTAGGCATCTACCCAGAAGGAAAAAAAATTCTTTTATCATAAGGACACTGGTACTAGATTGTTTACTGAAGCTCAATTTACAATTGCCAAAATGTGGAAACAGCCTAAATGCCCACCAACCCAGGAATGTATTAACAAGCTGTGGTATATGTATACCATGGAATACTATTCAGCCATTAAAAAAAAATGGAGACTTTACATTCTTCGTATTAACCTGGATGGAAGTGGAACACATTATTCTTAGTAAAGCATCATAAGAATGGAGAAGCATGAATCCTATGTACTCAATTTTGATATGAGGACAATTAATGACAATTAAGGTCATGGGGGGGAGGAAAAGTAGAGAGACGGAAGGAGGGAAAGGGGTGGGGCCTTGGTGTGTGCCACACCTTCTAGGGGCAAGACATGATTGCAAGAGGGACTTTACCTAACAAATGCAATCAGTGTAACCTGGCTTATTGTACCCTCAATGAATCCCCAACAATAAAAAAAAAAAAAAAAGAAAAGAAAAGAAAAAGAGAAAAAAAAATAAAGAAAAAAAAATGAAGAGAGATAAAAGAAAAAAATAAAAATAAAAAGCAAACCATGTAACCTAAATGTACATACATCTATATTAATCTGAAACTTTCAAAAAGTAGAAAAATTTTGGATGTATTTTTTATAGAACCACAAAGAGATGTTCTACTTTTATTTGTATGTAGACTATTTATATTAAATACCTTCCTGGTCAAAATACAGTGCGTTTTAAGTGGTTTAGATAAAACAGAGTTTGCTTACTTATTTATTTGCATTGCAAATTGAAGCTGGGACAATGCACAGCCAGGAGTACCATGGCTCTATATAGAAATGTTTCTCAACCTTTTTTATATCACAGCACACTTGAACCTGTGGTTAAACTTCCACAGTCAACGTAAATTATGCTAATCAAAAAGAGTAAAAACAAGAATATACTTATTGTGCTTTGAAGTTCTACAGAAAAAATTTAATTAATAAGCTTTAAAAATTTTTAAGTCACACCTAAGATCCTCTCACTGCTCTCTAGGTATCTGTTGAATACAAGGTAAAATGTTATCTACGAATGGAGTTAAGAAATAGAAATGGGGGTTGAAACAAGAAACAAAATCCATGTGAGAATGTTCCAGCCTGAGAATAAAATGAAGCCTCACTCCAGCTACTTATGAATTTTTAGTTACGTGGTTCATGTTCTTCTACCCCCAAGATAGTTTTACTGTTTCTGTATTTTACTAACAAAGAGTAATGAATCAAGTGAATCATACAATTCAATCTTGGGTAGTTTTCTTCCCACAAAAATTTCATGGTTTATTTTTCATTAGTGACCTCTATGTCATGCAGGAAATAATTGGGAGAGTAAGTCATAACTTCAGGATGTATGGGAGAAGCAGCATGGGAGAGGTTCCCCCCGGTACACATGTTTTATTAGTATCTCTAGAAAGTAAGTTTGTAGTGAAGTCTCATGCTCCAGAGACATAAATCAAAATTATTTCTTTATCTAACATTTGAGTCCTTCCTGTGGTTATGATGAAAATCTGTTTATAATTTATCACAGATTTAGAAGTAATCCATTTAGCACTATTTTATATATTATTGCTGTATAAAAATAGCTAGTAAAATATAATTTAAAAATTATTTATTTTCCTCAGGAGAGCAAAATTTATCCATGATAGCTCAGAAAGTTCATCTAGTTTCTCACTATTTTCAATAAAACAAGAATTACAAAATGTCAAACTTAACAATAAATTTGAAATTTTGCCAAACGAATGTAAGAAAATTATGGAACAAGAAGGTACTAAGTTTTGATCTATCTGTCAATAGGTGTATTCTATTACTTATTCAAACATTACCACTGATCAGGAAAAGCACACTGATATGCTCAAAATAATTGACTCATATTCTTTAAGATTTTTCTTATTTTAGTCATTCAAGTAAAGCTTTACAAATTTTCCAAACCTTGCCAGTTTGAAAACACTTTTAAAGTAGGAGTATAGAATGTGATATACCTTATGAGTTTATTTACTCTGTTTATATCTTTAAATATTTAGATATAAGTTTTAAATTAAGACATACATCATTATTTGTACTCTTTTCTGGGCACCACAAAAGTTAGTGGCAGGCCTGATGAAAGTGTAACATTCTATTTATATATTTTTCAGAAAAGTGCTATGTAGAGAAACTGTGACTCAAAGTATTTTGGTTTTTGGAGAACAATGAGGAGAGGACAGAGATGAGTTACAAAAACAAAATAACACAATCAAAGACATGAAGCAAAAGTAACTAGGCATATTCATGGAAATTAAATAAGTTGCCTGGTACAGCAACTCTTTGTTGTTATAAAATGGGGCAGTAAGCTGAAATCATTCACAGAGGACTCTTAAAAGGCAGGTTGTGGAGTTCAGAACCAAGTCAGTAGTATTTTGTGCAGATATCAGAAATCAAATCATAGACGGGGCGTGACAGCTCCTGCCTGTAATCCTAGCACTCTAGGAGGCTGATGAAGGTGGATTGCTTGAGGTCAGGAGTTCAAGACCAGTCTGAACAAGAATGAGACTCCATCTCTATTAAAATAGCTGGACATTGTGGTGGGGGGCCATAGTCCCTGCTACTTAAGAACCTAAGGCAAGAAGAACTCTTGAGCCCAAGAGTTTTGAGGTTGCTGTGAGCTATGATGCTATAGTACCCTACCCAGGGCGACAGAGTGGACTCACTCTAAAAACAAACAAACAAACAAACAAACAAACAAACAAGATATCAAAGATATCAAATCAGAATCTGAAAGGTTGTGATTAGCATTTCTATATATAACCCATCATCAGAAATTTTTGCAAAAATCAATTTCATTCATTTGTCTTAAAAAAAGGTATATTATCTTCCATGTTTTAAGTTCCTTTGAAGTGAGAGGTTTTTACCTTATTCAGGTTTTGTCCCTGTTGTTCCTCTCATAGTGCTTTGTATTTGCTTACATAATAAAAAGTTGATAAATAGTAAACCAACCATATTATTAGCTTGTTGACCATTTTTATTGTCCTTCTGTTAATGTTGCTATGAAATTTTATTTCTAATTAGATTGTGAATTCCTCAGAACTGAGTATTAATTCTTCCAGTTTGCCCCAGCATATATATTCATTCTCCACTTGGAAGATATTTGAATTGCTTCCTATTTTGAGTGTTTATCATAGAGCTTGTATTTGATTAAGTAGTGTACTCCAGAAATGTGATCATTTTTGGAAATAAGATCTTTGTAGACTCGCCATATTTACTGTGTATAATGAAAACTTTTTTTGTTGTTTAAAATTTAGAGGGAAAAATCAGGGCATGTATGAGTAGTATGGCTCAGGAACAGGGGAGCCCAGTGAGCTTCCTCCTGCCTGGGCCTGCCTGGGGCACAGGTCTCTAGCCCAGGAGGATCCAGGATCTCATGGGAATGGGCTAGTGAGCCCTACAAGGAGTACCACTATCAGGGACGGGGGTGGTGGCAGAGCTGGCAAGGTGGCTCATGGCCATGCCTGGTGAATGCTGACACCCAAGGCCCAATCCCTGGATGGGACTGGGAGCCCCATGCAGACCCTGGGGACCCACCTGGTTGCCCACAGGCTGACAGCCTCAGAAGCTCCAGAACTGCTGGCTATGCACATGATCATTTCAGCCATAACTCATGATGTGGTGGTGAGGGAAGGGCTGCTAGGAAACAGGGAAAGGGCAGCCTCCACAGAGTGAACTGCTATGGGAAGATAGTGCAATGTACACATTTACCAGGGGAGCATTAAACCTCCCAGATGTGTCTATCCTGGCTAAGAGTTGACCACTTTCTCAATAGGGGTTTTCTTGAAAGTCTGGACCAAAAATGTGGATGTACATTATATATGAGAGTGCATGGCAAAATATTGTAACTAACATGTTAACTATGATAGCTTGATCATACAACTAGTTTCAAGACCCCAACCTCCCTGGACTCACAATTCAAAATTATTGTATTGTCAACCCTTCCCAAACCCAACTTCAAGAACTAATTATATCCTCTCTTGATTTTCCCCTTTTAAGTAGGGCACTGCTGAGTCAGCATTTCCACACATGTCGGGAACTTAGCATCACGGAATCTACTCTCAGTCTTAACTGAGATGGCAAAGGCACAGTAGTCAATTCATGGAAAGGCGGATTTTGTCCCACTTTATCTTCTTATCCATTATCTTACCTATATTGTTTGAAAGTCTCAATTAGTAGTTAACTCTTGTAACAATATCTCAAAGATTTTAAAATGTTAAAGCCATGAAAAAAGCCTGTGGCATTTAGAACCTGGTTTATTTGTTAGGTACAGAGGTGTGTGACTTAGCCTTTGCCTGGCGTGCTCTTAGGTCTTGTTTATGATTTAGTATCTGATTGCCACAAGAAGTCTATTCCATCAGTCTTACTCTAAAAGAGTGCTGGTCAATTGTGTCTGAACTACAAAAACAAGTGGGTATGATGAGGTGTTTCTGACCTCCATCCCATTAAGAGCTGGGGAATCAGTTTTTAAGGTTTTTCTGGCATTAGGGTCCCCTCAGCCAAGAAGATGCATTTGATCAATTGAAAGGCTTAGGATTTTGTTTTCAGTTTATACCTAATGGCTAGTGATGTCAGCCGTATTTGGGAGAATTATTTTCTACCCCTAGTTAAGCCTCTTTTTACATTGACTACCTTCTATATCCTCTATATTGTCTCTGCGTGTGCTAGTGTATGTGTTGTGTGTGTATAGAAAATTCTCATCATATTTTACTCAGCACACCATTGCTTCACTCATTTACTTTCCTCTGACATTTAAAGTATAGTGCTGTTTTTGCTTGTATAAAAAGCATGCCTTCTTTTTTTTCCTGTTAATTCACTAAGAGACAAATATATGAAATTCACCCAGGAACAAATATATCAAAATCATAGTTATCAAATAATTAGTCAAGCCTCCTAATTAATCTTGTTTAGGTAATCTACTGAAAGCTTCCCTAAGCAAGAAGAGCACAAAGAAGATATATTAAATGGACAGGAAGTGTACAGTTGTCAAGGCACAGACTTTTCAGGTGAACATCACCTTTAGCAATCTAGCTGATGTTGTTAATTACATACATACCTCATGAATACAGTTCCTAAGCCAATCCATTATTTCTAGCTTCTAAGGAAGTAGCATTCAACATTTTGCTCTTCCATAAGATAAATATTCTTCCTTTGCTATCAAAAGAAACCCATAAAATTATATGTTTATCCAGAAATACATATTTTATATACACAATATTAGTGTCAGTCAACACTAATATTAAAGTGGTCTGGAGTCTGACAATACAGCAAAATTATGATGAATTGCTTTGTCTTTTCTTTAATGTATGCATGACAAACTACCTTCTAAACCTTGGACCTGTTTGACATACAGCTTAGATAGTTAAGTCAAAATTTAAAGTTGATTAAAATTTAAAACTTCAAAGATACCATATCTAAGAATAACTCTTACCATGTATGGTTCTGGGTATGTTTGTTTCCACTTCCATGTCCTTCCCTCAATAGCAATGCAATCCCAGGGTTCTGTGTAGTTTACTATCTTAGAATTGCATTTATGGGGCTGGAGTAGACTGTAGACATGGTAGACCATAAGAGTAAACAGGGCTCTCAGGTTCCAAACTTGTCTCTGTTACTTACTCTAGTTTGGGAAGATAAATTAAGATGACACATAAAGAGTTCAACACAGTGTCTGACATACAGTAAAATTGTCAATAAATATTATGTATTGTTATTATTCAAAATTATTGCTATATATGTGTTGGGCCCTGCCATGTGCCTGAGGTTTAGTGCAACTTCCTGAGCCTAACTAGAAGTAAATCCATTGAGCTACTTCCGGGTAGCAATGACTCAGAAAGGCCCGGCCTGAAACTGCCTCTACCTAGATACAGCCCACGTGGTACCATGCCATTGGCCCAACCCTGTTACCACCCATCACACCACCTCATCCCCCACCTCCTTTCCTTGCCCCTTCCCCACGCTCTATATAAGCTGCTGCTTGACGTAATAAAGTTGAGTTCCTGCTTCGACAGACTCCTGGCTCCGTGTGTTCCTGTTAGGGCCGCGATGCTTACCATCCCGCTCAGCCCTGGGGACGGAGTCAGGCTGGCCCTGCTCTCCCCTCTTCTGGACCTGCCGGATAGCCTGGCATATATGTAAACCCAACAATGAACAATAGATACTTAAAATTAAATTAAAATTAAAAACAATACTATTTGTATTATTGTCCCAAATTAAACTCTTAGACCTGGGAAAAGCACCTCCTCAGGCACAGTGCTCTGAATAGCTGCTCTGATCTGGCATCTCCCCTGGCCCAGTCATCATGGATATTTCTCCCTTTGAGCTTGTTGCTACCAATGGGGTTAAGGCAAAGACAGGTCTCCTTCCAGGGAACCCGAAGGTGGAGAAAAGGGGTGACCATCTCAATTTTAATTTTTCCCATTGAAGAACCATAAATTGGGGGAAGATTTTCTGCACATTTGGCACTGTACTGGGAGGAAGTTTGATTTCCCTATGATTTGCTTGTAGTTTTTCCACTTGTTTGTGGCCCTGGGTAGTGTCTCATCCTCTTACTTGAGCTCTGGGTTGTTGCTGGTGTCAATCTTGGGTTTTGGTCTTCTGTAGGAAGGAGAGAAAGAAGCCATCTTTTATGTCACCTTTTTTTTTTTTTTTATTAAGTCTTAAATATATTCAGGGGTCCTCAAACTTTTTAAACAGGGGGCCAGTTCATTGTCCCTCAGACCATTGGAGGGCCAGACGATAGTTTAAAAAAAACAACAACTATGAACAAATTCCTATGCACATTGCTCATATCTTATTTTGAAGTAAAAAAACAAAACGGGAACAAATACAATCACACCACTGCATGTGGCTTGTGGGCCATAGTTTGAGGACCCTGAAAATTATGTATACATTAATGCATTTTGGGGGTACAATGTGCTGACTTCATATACAATTTGGAATGCTTACATCAAATTGGTTAACATAGCCTTCACCTCACTTAATTATTGTGTTAAAACATTTATACTCAACACTTAATAGATTTGACATGTACCCTTGCAATATGCAACATAGATGTAGTTCCACCATTTACCCTCCCTCCATCCAACATCCCCTAGCCCATCCTATCCCCCTTTTCCCACCTTTATTCTGGGCTATAGTTGTGTTTTACCTTCCATATGAAAGTGTGGGCGATTATAAATTGTTTTCATAATAGTCCTGAGTACATTTCCCCCCTCCCATTCTTGAGATACTTTACTAAGAAGAATATGTTCTAGCTGCATCTATGTAAAGATAAAAGAGGTAAAGTCTCCATCTTTTTTAAGGCTGCATAATATTCCATAGTATACATATAACACAATTTATGAATCCATTTATGGGTGAATAGACACATGGACTTCTTCCATGACTTGGCAACTATGAATTGAGCTGCAATAAAAAATATGGTGCAAATATCTCTGCTGTAAAGTTATTTTTGGTTTTTGGATATACACCTAGTAGAGGAATTGCAGGATTGAATGGAAGGCCTACTTTTAGGTACCCAAATGTTTTCTAAACTTCTTTCCCAAAGGAATGCATTAGCTTGCGTTCCCACCAGTGGTGCAGAAATATGCCCTTTTCTACACATCCATGCCAAAATCTGTAGTTTTGGGATTTTGTTATGTGAGCAACTCTTACTGGAGTTAGATGATATCTCAAAGTGGTTTTGATTTGCATTTCTCTGATGATTAAAGATGATGAGCATTTTTTCATGTTCTTCAGAGAAGCTTGTGTTCAAGTCTCTTGCCCACAATGAAATGGGGTCACTTGTTTTTTTCTTATTAATAAGTTTGAGTTCTCTGTTTTAAAAAAGAAATTTATCATGAATTTTTTATTTCCTAATATTTGGGTCTTTTCTAGATTTTTTTATTATTGGTTTTTAATATTATTGGTTCCTAATTTAGGTTACAGAGAATGTATCTTTGCATTATTTCAATTATATTACCATTCTGAAAGCTTATGTTTTTTTGTTCAAAATGTGAATGTAGTGAATATTTCATGTGCACTTGAGAGGAATATGTATTCTGATATTTGGTTCAGTGTTCTACAAATGTCAGCATCATGAAGTTGGTTGATAGTATTGTTTCAATCTTTATATTCTTGTTGAAGTTTTTTACAAAAAGCTCAGAGAACACGTTTTAAGATGAAAACAGATAAAACAGATGTACTCTCTTAACATTTTGAATGTACAGTACTATATTGTTAACTATTGGCACTTTGTGAACAGCAGATATATAGAATTTATACAACCTGTGTAACTATAACCATATACCCAGTGAAGAATTTACCATTTTCTGTTTTTCCCTGGCAATCATCATTCTAGTTTTTGCTTAAGTATGGTTATTTCAGATACTTTCATAATATTTGTTTTTCTGTGGCTTATTTCACTTACCATAACACCACCTTTTCTAAGGCTGGTTAATATTTTAATCATTAAAAATTAATTATATACTACTTTTTACTATACTATAAAAATTAATATATATATACTAATTTTTTAAATCTATTTGCCTGTTGATGGATTGTTTCCTTTTCCTACCATGGCTATTATGAGTAATGGCACAAAACATAAAAGTGCAGGTATCTGTTTAAGATCCTGCTTTTTGCTTAGCATGGTGGCTCATATCTATAATTCCACCACTTTTGGAGGCTGAGGCAGGAAGATAACTTCAGTCTGTGAATTCAAGACCAGCCTAGACAACATAGTGAGGCCATTTAATTATAAAATAATAATAATAATAATAATAATAGTGATAATAAAGGAAAAGAAAATAATTAGTTGAGTGTAGTGGCTCACACATGTAGTCCTAGATCTTCAGTAGTCCGAGGCGGGAGCATTGCTCAAGTCCAGAAGTTCAAGGTGACAGTGAGCTATGTTTATGCCACTGTATTCCAGCCTGGGACATAGAACATGATAGTGTCCCCAAGAAAAAAAATAAAAAAGTGTGATTCAATATTTTGGAGATATATTCAAAAGTGAAAATTTTGGATTATTCTAGCTTTATTTTAGAGTTTTTGAAGATGCTTTACACTTTTTCCATAGCAGTTACAGTATCTTACATCACACTAACAACATATAGGGGTTCCAATTTCACCACAAGCTCACCAGCACTTGTTATCTCTTTTTGAATAATAACCATTTTAACAGGTGTGACATGATACCTCGTTTTGGTTTTGTTTGCATTTCCTGATGATTAGTTTTTATCTATTTTTATCTATTTTCCATATTCAAGGCAAATGATGTATCTAACAACAATAGTAACAACAAAACTGGCAAACAAACACACGCAGACACAGGCACATATATAATTCAATTCTGATTAAAAATGTTGGTGTTACTTTGGAAAAATCTGATATCATTAATAAGAGGGGAGAAAAAGACTTTATAGAGGAGGGGCAAGATGGCCGACTGGATGCAGCCTCCCACATAGGCTCCTGTCCAGAGTGAAGGATAATATCCAGAGGATATCCAATTGAGCTGAAGACTGGAAGCCAAGCTGAGAGAGAAGAGAGATAACTACAGGTCACCCTTGCTGAGGCAAGATGGGATTCCAAGACAACAATCTCCAGGTACAAAACTGAACTGAAAGGAAAAATGCCCTCCCCCTCCCCCAAGAAAGCTGTGGGGTCTTTTTTCCTTTTCTTTTCACTCTTCCTTTGTTCCTGTGGGATTTCTACAGGCAAATAGTGAACCAAGTATCTCTTGTCTCAACCCATAGGTGAAAGCAATAAGAAGTGGGGACTACTTCCTTCAGAGGGACCCTGCAGTGACTCTGAACATTCTCTTACTAGGCAGAAAAATTGAACTAACATTTTCCCTGCCATTCTGAACTTTCAGTCCACCCTTCCCCCCCAACTGAATAAATCAGATCCCTGACCCCTGCAGAGACTGAGGGAGAAAGCTCATGTGAAGCCCACCCTGCCTGACTGAGTGCCCCACCCCCCAACCAGTTGGTCCCCCACTCCTTCGCTGTCTCCAAACTGCGCCATGCCCCCAGTGCCCTGTCTGCCTGTGCACCATGCCCTGCCCACCAGGAGACCACTGAGGCCTCGCATGGTGCTCAGCCTGCCCAGAGACCATGGAGGTTGTGTGCCATGCCCCGCCTACCCAGACACCACTGAAGCTGCATGCTGCGCCTGCCCTGCCTCTGCACCAGGCCCCTGCCCAACCAGAATCACCAGCGGAGTAGTGTTCTCCTTGCTAAAGTCACTGGACACTGGATACTGCCAGAATCGCGTGCAGGGTAACCCACCCTGCTGCCAGATCCGTGTGCAGCATGCTCCTAGAGCTGCTCCTACAGCTAGAATTGTCTGGCTTTGGCAGTGACAGTAGAGCTGTGAAGGGGCACTTCCCACAAAGATCCAGCAACAATAGAGTGATCACGATGGGGTCTAATCTTGGAGAAACCCCACCCCCCAACTCTGTGCACTGCCAGAGGAAACCAGAAGTCACTATATAGAAACTCTGGGGCTACAGAGCAGCAGGGGCAAAGGAATGGTGGCTGAGGGAGATAAGCATTTGCAGGGCTGGTACCCCCAGGATTAGACTGAGCACAAGTGGAGCACTCACCAGTGGATATTGAACACCTGAGGCAGGCGGGCCTCAGCTCCCCCAGCTGGATGGTAGCTGAGGGCAGTGGCTGGGCCTCAGGGGCATTGACCTTCCTTTGGCTCTGACAGGTGCTAAGCCCTGGCACTTCGCATTATTGGAGGAAACAGGAATGCAGCCCTGCGGGGTCACCAGTGATTGAGTGTTAAAAAGGAACAAAGTGGAGAAAAAGATGCAGCCCCCTAGTCCTACTGTGCTACCGGGAGGGTCTTTCTGACTCTGTAGAGCACTGGAGAGAGCTAAATCTGATCAGCCAGTAGACCTCTGCTATCTAGCTACTTGAGATCTTTCAAACTCTCCACCTGAGGGTTAGTACTGACAGGGTCAATTGGTTTGGAACCCCTAACTTGGGTTGATTTTCCCATTCCTGTTGTTGTCTGGGGAGGTGGGGTTTCTTAATTGCTTGTATTTCTCCACCGCTAAGACTTTACCAGAGTCACTGATCCACCAGGATCGGACAAAAAACAGTTGAATACAAGACTGAGCCACCTAACCCCACCACACCAAGCAGGTTTCCCCAGCTTCAGACTGTAATATTCTACAGGTCCTTTGCAAAGCTCAAGGGGAAAAAGCGGCAGTCATTAGTCCAAGATCCTTAACAAAGGGCTGGTTAACCACAACTCCAAGAAACCCCAATCCAATATCACCTTACCAGACCACCTAGCCAATAGTGAAAAACAATCATGAGGCAGAATCATCAGAAAAACTCTGGCAACATGAACAATCAGAATAGATCAACCTCCCCAAGAAATGATAAAGCAGGCACAGCACAAAATCCTATTCACAAACAGATGGCTGAGATGTCAGAAATCAAGTTCAGAATTTGGATAGCAAATAAGATCAACAAAATAAAGGAAATGATGAAATTAGAATTTAAAGTAAAAATTTAAAAGATGACTCAAGAATTTAACGAATTTAAAGACATAATGACCAAAGATTTTGACACATTGAAGCAAGAATTTGCAGCCCTCAAAGATCTAAAAAATACAGCAGAATGCCTCAATAACAGAATGGAGCAGGCAGAAGAAAAGATCTCTGATATGGAAGACAAAGCTTTTGAATGCTCCCAAACACTCAAAGAGAAAAAAATGTCAAGAACAAAAATGGATCATTCTCTCAGAGAGCTCTGGGATAATTCGAAGAGGTCTAATATTCGCCTTATAGGAATCCTGAAAGTGATAAGGTTGCTGCAAATGATACAGATGCTTTGCTTCATGAAATAATTAAAGAGTATTTTCCAGACATGCCCAGAGATTCTGAAATTTAGATAGCAGACAGTTTCAGAACACTGGCACAACTCAACACAAATAAAAATTCTCATAGACACATTATAATTAATTTTGCTAAAGTTAATATGAAGGAGAAAATTCTTCAAGCTGTAAGATGTAAAAAACCATTGCATACAAGGGGGAGAACATTAGAATGACTGCAGATCTCTCCACTGAAACCTTTAAAGCTAGAAGAGGTGGTCATTGACCTTTAATCTCCTTAAACAAAATAACTTTCAATCCAGGATCCCGTATCCAGCTAAACTGAGTTTTATCTATGATGGAGAGATTAAATACTTCAATGACATTCACAAATTGAAGAAATTTGCCATAACTAAACCAGCTCTTCAGGATATTCTCAGACCTATCCACCATAATGAACAGCACAATTCTCCACCATCAAAGTAAACTCACTCAGAAACTTTTGATCAAATTCTAAATTCCATAGTGGCAAAAGGATTAAAAATGTCCATGTGACTTTCAAATAACTTGATACCTAAAACTCTCACTGGTTTATCATTACTCTCAATAAATGTGAATGGCTGAAATTGCCTTCTAAAGAGACACAGGTTGGCTGACTGGATACAAAAACTCAGGTCAGACAACTGCTGCATTCAAGAATCGCACCTTACATTAAAAGATAAATACAGACTCAGGGTGAAAGGATGGTCATCTATAATTCAGGCAAATGGAAATCAGAAGAAGGTGTTGCAAATTTATTCGCAGATACAATAGGCTTTAAACCAATCAAAGTAAGAAAAAACAATGATGGTCACTTTTTATTTGTTAAGGGCAACACTCAACATGATGAGATTTCAATTATCAACATCTATGCACCCAGCCAAAATGAGCCTGAATTTATAACAGAAACTCTAACTGACATGAGCAATTTGATTTACCCCAGCATGATAATTGTTAGAGACTTTTACAGTCCTCTGGCAGTGTTGGATAGACCCTCAAAAAAAAAAAAAAAAAAAAAAAGCTAAGCAATCAAATTCAAATGTTGACTGTCTGCAATGCTCAACTGCATAGACCCCCAAATTTTAAACAAACCCAGACTCATCTGATCATGTTGTGCCATATATGTGTGCGTGCGTATCTGTGTACATATGTGCAGAAGTTTTACATATTTGTGAGAGGTGTGATAATCTTACCATTAAATTAATACAATTTCTTTTTAAGCATCACGAAGTACTTCTAAAGTCCTACCTCAGAATATAGATAAAGCATGAGCAAATATGTCAAAAATAAATATGCTAGAACCTCTGGGATACTGCAAAGGCAGTCCTAAGAGGGAAATTTATAGCACTTCAATCCTTCCACAAAAAAACGGAAAGAGAGGAAGTTAACTTAATGGAACATCTCAAGCAACTGTAGAAAGAAGAACACTTCAACCCCAAACCCAGCAGAAGAAAAGAAATAACCAAAATCAGAGCAGAATTAAATGAAATTGAAAACAAAAGAACTATACAACAGATCAATAAATCCAAAAGTTGG
>CAUYPK010014039.1:0-26861 GCA_963574355.1 Loris lydekkerianus
CTGGGTATAAACCTAGTAAAGGAATTATAGGATCGAATGGCAGGTCTATTTTTAGGTCTCTAAGTATTCTCCAAACATCCTTCCAGAAGGGACATATTAGTGGGCATTCCCACCAGCAGTGTAGAAGTGTGCCCTTTCCTCTATGATATTTTCTATTTCTTTAAAACAGTATTATGAGTTCACCCCCTTTTTAAAAAAACTTGCATCTTTAATGGGCATAAAACCCCCAGGGGACAGAAGTAGAGGTGAGAAGCTCTGTTTCTCCAGATGCAGATGGGCTGACAGGAGTGGGGGCATGAAGAGGAAAAACCTGCCCCAGGCCACTGAACAAATTAGCCGGGGCTGAGTGCAGCTTGCTTATCTCTGGATGGGTCTGTGGTTCCCATTCCACAGCAGACCATTTTGGCAACTGTCTGAATGTTTATACAGAAGTTTCAAGCTTGTCTGTGGGTTTTCACTCCCACCCCAAGTATGGCTGTAATTATTTGCTTTGGGAAGGCAAACGTAAATATTATTAAAAGCCTTCCATAGGTGTTTACGGGCTCACCATGCTCAGAAACACAGAGCAACAGAGACACGGTGATGAGAGCATGGGGTCATGGGAGTGCCACCAGCCAGTGTTAAGGAAGGCTTTGATTCTGAAGGCAAGCACAAAAGTTGGTGATGAGAGCCAGGTGAAATACCTGAGTACCAGTCAGCAAAGAAAGGAGCATGGTGTGCAGACCTTGTGCAATGTGTCTTGCAATAGATTATGGCTAGAATTGGTAAGCAGGCAGGAGCCACATCCTTGTGGGTGGTGAAGGAGGAATACAGATAGGTGAGGGGGGAAGTAGGTACAGGTGGAAAAGAAGGCTAAGGTAGAGGGCTGTGATGGACTTAGAGATGCACTACCCATTCCCCCTTCAAAGAAGTACTTGTGGCCTCAGTGTGGGGAAAGAAATCTGTAGACAGCCTGCTCTTAGTCTTTTAGAGAGTGTATCAGTTGCAGAAAATGTGTCTAAGGCCACACCTTCCTGAGGTGACCTACATCGAATGACTGATAGAGAAGGAAAAAAAAGACTCAGACACTTCAGCCCAATGCAAGACCACTCTGTTGGGACATTTTAGCTCTGGAGCTCCCCGTGGGATCAACTGAGGCTGTTGTCTGGGTTTGTATTGCAGCTCAGTTTCTCCCACTATCCACAGGCAATTCCCCAGTGAGCATCTTTCATATGAACCTCCACCTTGGTCTGCTTCCCAGAGAACTCAACTGGCAACAATTGGGCATGAGAGTGGTCCGAGAAATCAGGTGTTAAGATGGAATTTTGGAGCTAGGTCACTTACTACCCATCTGGCAATGAGGGTTCCGTAAGTAGTAGAGCTCAGAAAATTCTTGGTGCAGGTTGGAAGTTCAATTGTTAGAACTTTCACCAGATTTGATGATATGCCTAGGGAAGGGAATGTACTAGCTAATGATGCTATGTGTCAAGTTTTTGAGAAATATGGGAGAAATTGTAACCAGAAGGACAATGAAATTGAGTGGCTATTGCTAAACTCAACTAATGTATTAGACCAGCGGTCAGCAAACCATGGTCCATGGGCCAATTTCTGCCATGTTTTCATAGATAAAGTTTGATTGGAAAATGGCCATATATGTTCATTTTCATATTATTCATTGATGATTTATACTACAAAGGCAAGTTGAATAGGTGTGATAGAGATTTTATGGCTTTAAATCCTAAAATGTTTACTCTATTACCTTATAAAAAAAGCTTTCTGATCCCTGTCCAAGAAAAAAGAAAGAGTTAGAAAGGTTAAGAAACATTGTAAAACCAAGTGTTAAACCCAGAAGACCTTTTTGTTAGATGCAGAGAGGCTTTCATCTTATGCAGTAGGATGGGAGAGAAAAGTATGGAGCTAAACCAGGACTTAATCAGTGAAGTAATGGAGCTCCAAAGAAAGTTAAACTCCCAGCCAAGGTGGGTCTGTTATGCTACAGTAGGGACTCTGGTTAGGAAAGAAGAGAACATTGACACATTGAATAGGGGTATCCAGGTTGATGCCTCCAACAACCTTAAACTTTCAGATTCTTCTGAACCTTTTGAGCCTATAGAAGTGGCCCTCCCATCCCTATTAAGAGCCAGCATAACCCCTTTCTTACTTGAAGAAAATGTAGAGATCTCTCTCTTGAGAAGCAACATGTGTTCTCCTCAATATCTGCCTGATATTGGAAGTTTAGCTCTGGAGCTCCCCATGGGATCACCTAGGCTAACATATATACCCGGAAGTGCACTAGGCCTGAAAAGCAAGGGAAGAAACTATGCCTATGTGAATCTGGAGGACTGAGCCAGCAGGTACTGACAGGACCTGGGGGATGGTTTGTGGGGCTGAATTCTGAGGGATCTTGATCAAAGAATTAAAATGCATAGTTGGATAAGAAATATGTTAACATAATAACTGTGAAATTGCTAGGAAGGTTATGTTAACCAGTGTGATATAAACGTGTCAACTGGTCTGTGAAACTAGTTTATGATGCCCCATGATCATATCAATGTACACAGCTATGATTTAATTAAAAAAAAAAAAAGAAATATTTTATTGAATTAGGAATATCCTCCTGAGATACAGGATTTATACTGTGGCAAGGACCCCAGACACATGGCAAATTTGTTTCAAAGATGGCTCTGAAAGCAAAAAAAGGTAATAGCCCACACTTAGAGTGAAATATCCAAATTTCTATGGAGGAAATGGATAAAGGATGCAGGAAAGTAGGTATGCTGATGTAAATATACTATGCAAAGCCCCAAAACCCACCAGATGATAATGTTCTATGGGAGGACCCAGGGAATGCACAATTCACTGGAGCCAGAAGGAAATTCTGAGAAGAGGATCACCAGCATCAAGAAGTTCATTGCTAGCTCTCATTTATAGATCAGGGATAATAGTAGCAGAAACCCTCATAGAACAAGACTCATTGATAGTGATTACATGATTGGATCTTCAAAACAATTGAACCTAGGTGGCAACACTTAATGGTCAGGTCAATGTGATTTTCATGAAGAGCAGTAAGTTGGAATGGAAGCCAAGAAGGCACCATCTGTAGAGAGTTATGAGCTGTTAACAGACCGTGGCATCCCTAGGGGCTTTAACAAACTGGTCAATATACAGAGATGGTCAACATAAGGATCTAGGCCTACTGTATAAATACATACATGTGGTGCATGTACAGTCTATGAAAATTAGATCAACTTAAGGAGGTGTTCAGTGTAGGGAAGTGGTCAACTATCAAGGTATTCAAGAAGTACTGGACACAGTACTGAAGCTGACATTGATACCCAAAGAAGTAATATATTTTTGTGGTTTCTCTGCTAAGAAAGAGGTATATGGGGCTTAGGTAAAACATGAGCTGTTATGAAGGCCTGCCAGTGGGTTCACTGGGTTTGTGATTACCCTGAGGTAATTTCCCCAGTATCCAAAAGTACAAGTGAGCAACAAATACTTGATAATTGGTACAACTTCCATGTTTTTCTCTTTGACTTATCAGATAAAAGCTATGTATCACCATGAGGATAGTATTAATAAAATTAAGTGCCTAAACTTCCTATTCCTGGATGGAACATTAAATACAACTATACATATTGCATTCCAGGGGCGGGGGTAAGAATGGAAGTTAGTGCTGGATCTGAAGGAATCAGTAATGCTGGTCCTCATCATATCTCCATTTAAGTCACCATTCTGATCAAAAAAAAATAGACCAATCCCACCACAAGTCAACCAAGTTGTAATCATTATTGTATCTGAGGTGCTTCTTGCTTAAGAAGGTTAACATGGACTCCGGTATATAAGACGTGGCTGTTAATTTGGTAAATGTGTGCTTTCCTATTGCTATTAGAAAAGTGGATTAGAACAGTTTGTATTCCTATGAGCTAAATGATAATATATATTTGCACCCCCCCCTCCCCAAAGGGCTATTTTAATTCTTCTGTTTTGTGCTATAATATAGTCCAAAGAGATTTGCATCATCTGGATACCCCAATAGATATCACACTGATACACTAACTTCAGAGATACTAAGTTAATCAGGTTGGATAAATGGGAAGTGACTCTCATGTTGAGGCCTTGGTAAGACACATGTTCTCAAGAGAGTGGAAAGATAAATGCCATGAAGATTCAGGGGCTTGCAATATCAGTAAAACTTGTATGAGTCCAGTGATGAGGGCTATTCTATGATATTATCTCCAAAATTAATTCAAATTATTGTATCTTATTCATCTCATATATCAAGTCATACAAAAGGCTGCCAGCTTTGAATGGAGCTCAGAATAGAAAAGGTGTCTTAAGCAGGTTCAGAGTATGGGACAAGCAGTGTGCCACTTGGGTCATGTAATACAGCCAACTTTATGGTATTAGAGATGCAAGTGATAGGAAAAGATGCCATGTATGACAAGTTCTAATAAGAGAATCACAAGGTATCTTGGGGTTCTGGAGCAAGATAATACTATCTATAGGGAAGAATTATACTCCTTTTAAAAAACAATACCTAGCCTGCTACTGGGCACTGGTGGAGAGAGAATAGAGATGGATCCTGGAGATGCAAGTGATGATGCATCTAGACCTTCTCATCAGGATCTGAATTTGGTCAGGCCAACCAAATTGTATGATTAAGCAGAGGGTAAATATAGGAATGGACACAAAATGTGAAAATTTTTATATCATGTGTTACTATCCACCAGAAAGCACCCATATGGAAGAAATGCTAAATAAACAAATCAAGCAAAGCAACTTGACCAATTGATGTCAACCAGCCTTTGCTATCCAGTAGTCCCATAATGAAGTGATCATGGTGGCAGAGATGAAGGCTACAAATGGGGCTGAAAGGCTATGCATGGGCTGCTATATGCCAAAGCTGATTTAGCTACTGCCACCACAGAATATTCAAACACCTTAAAAAGGAGATCAGTGGTTAGCCCCACATTGTGGCACCATCCTTTAAAGAGACCAGTGGGACATTACTACCAACTTTATAAAATTCCTATTTTATAAGGAATAGTATATATAATTGTATACCAATACATTAAATAATCTAAATGAAATGGATAAATTTCTAGAAATACACAGATTACTGAAACTGACTCAAGAAGAAATAAAAAATATGAATAGACATAAAACAAGTAAAGAATTAAATCAGTTTAAAAAAAACCCATAGTGAAAGCTAAGACTCATGGCTTTACTGGTGAATTCTAACAAATAAGTAAAGAAGGATTAAAACCGAACCTTCATGAACTCTTCCTAAAAACAAATAGAAAAGAAGATACATCACAATTAACTCTATGACATCAACATCATTCTGATACAAAAATTATCTCAAAAATGGAGGAAATACCTAAATAAATGCAAGAGCTAAAACTATAAAAACTCGAAGAAAAGGTGTAATCTTATATTGGACAAAAATTTTCTTTTTTAAGAGACAGAGTCTCACTTTGTCACCTTCGGTAGAGTGCCGTAGCATTGCCTCAGCCTCCCGAGTAGCTGGGACTACAGGCACCCACCACAATACCCGGCTACAAAAAGTTGCAGTTTGGCTGGCACCAGGTTTAAACCCACCACCCTTGGTATATGGGGCTGGTGCCCTACTCACTGAGCCACAGGCGCCTCCCATATAATGGTTTCTTAGACATGCCACTAAAGCAAAAGCTATAAAAGAAAAAGGTAGATAAGTTGGGTGTTATTAAAGAATACCATAAAGAGAGTGAAAAGAAAATTCATAGCATGGGAGTTTTTGCAAATCATAAATTTAATTAGGATCTAGCATCCCTAATATATAAAGTATTTCTGCAATTCAATAATAAAAAGATAAATTATAAAATGAAAATGAGCAAAGGATTCAAATGGAAATTTCTCTAAACACTTGTGGCCAATAAATACATGAAATGATGCTCAACATCATTAGTTATTAGGGAAACACCAAATCAAAACCATACACATCACTTTGCACCCATTAGGATGACTATTATAAAAAAAAATACATGATAACAAGGCTTGATGAGGATGAGGGAAAACTTGACCTCTTGTACACTACTTGGGAAAATGTAAAATGGCACAGCTGCTTTGAAAAATGGTTGATAGTTCCTCAGAAAGGTAAACTGAGAGTTACTTTATTGTCTAGACATTACATTCTTAGGTCCAAGAAATATAAAAACTTATATGTACACAAAAAAACTAAAAACTAAATACAGAAAACTAAAACCACTGTGCCACATACTTTAAAAGATTGGATTTTTAAATTATAAGTCAATAAATCTGTCTAAAATACAAATAGTGAGGTATTTAGGGTGCAAATTTAAGGAGGTGCTTATTCTCATGCAAGTATCTTATTAAATGTTGTGCTCCAGTGTCCCATGTGCTTCACCCTGAACCTGTGGCTAGATTTTCCTTCCAAATTTCCCACAGAAAGAGAGCCCCACTGACATCCTAGAGAGACAGTTTTACAAAGTCTTGCACGAAGGTTGACCCAGGTGATAGAAGGGGTGGACTGACACTGGACATGGGTATGTGCCCTACAGATTTCCCTTAAGAAGCCACTATCTTATCCACTAATGAGAGTGCTGAGTGCAGATTTCCTTTAGCTGTCAGCCTCTTCAGCGATTGCCCAAGCTGCAGAGCTCAGCTTTGCTGGTTCTAGTGTTCTTTCTGACACCTTCTACTTCAGCCATAGAGAGTGCAAATGACCACAAGGCTCAGCCACTTCAGCCCACTGTGGGAAGCTACTGTCACAGCCCAATTTCTCCCTCTACCCAGCCTAGCTCACTCCCCTCTTTTCACTGGTGTTATCTCAAGGATACTTCCTAAGAAACATCAGCACACTAAGCTCCATCACAGAGTCTGCTCTCCTGGAACCTCCTCTGTAGCAAGATCTAGGGAAACTATAAGCAAAGACACGAGCAACAGACACACAGAATCCATTAGAAATAACCACTAACTTTTTCAAGGATGTATACTTATAAGAGTACCAGATCCCAGAATTAGAAGATCATCCTACCTTTTTTTTTATTTTTAATCATTCCTAGAAATGGGCTAAATTCCTTTTCAGAATGAAGTGTGGTGGCAGGAGGGAGGCAAAGAATATGTAAATGATTCTAGATATTATCACAGAGGCTGGCAGGGTGGTGGAGCACGTTGGCAAGGATGTGGTGTGGGGTGCCTGATAAAGGACCTATCCCGTTTCCTGCCTATAGGAACTGACAGTCTTTTGGCAGAAGTGGGTAATAATTATATAATCACAGACCTTCGGTGCAGGGCAAATTATTATAGTTTAGAACTTCTTATTTTTTTGCTACCTCTTCCTTTTTCTTCTCTCCTTCCTTGTCCTTCATGCGCTTTCCTTTCAGGGGTCCTCAAACTGCGGCCTGCAGGCCACATGTGGAGGTGTGCATTGTATAATATTTGTTCCCATTTGTTTTTTTTACTTCAAAATAAGATAGATGCAGTGTGCATAGGAATTTGTTCATAGTTTTTTGGGGTTTTTTAAATACTATAGTCTGGCCCTCCAACGGTCTGAGGGACAGTGAACTGGCCCCCTGTTTAAAAAGTTTGAGGACCCCTGAGTGTTGCCTCCCACTGAATCTTCAGGGCAGGCCACAGTGTCATAGACTTGGGTGCAGGCTGGGGAAGAAATCTATCTGTGAGGAGAAGCTGGTTTTGATGAGCATGTCATGAACTCCAGGGCATCAGCCAAGACCCTTATCAACATATTAATGTGGCTTTATAAAGAATTTCCAACATCTCTCATTTCATGAATATTGCTTATAGAATAACTCTCACTAGATAAGGAACCAAAGAACCCAGAATCGAATCTCAGTTTACCCTGGTCAGCCACAGATGTAAGAGGGGAAATGGCAGCCTGAACAGTGTTGATTTGTCAAGAGAAGTTCTTCCACCTATAATCTATTTTTTACAATTAGAAATGCTTTTTTTTTTTTTTTAGACTTTTGATGTTTTCTTATCTACCCAAGCATAATCTTATGACAAATGAAATGGAAAATTTTTTTTTAAGAATTTGAAGTATTACTACTTATTAAAAGATTCTAACAAAGTTGAAAAACTTCTGTGAGCTGAAATTCTATCAAGTATAAAATGAAATGAGAGTACCCAGGTGATCCACCTCACTGTCATTGCTAGAAAGACAAAAGTAATGAAGGTGAGAGTTTTGTAAACTATGCAATTGTAAGAGATTATTATTTTCAGCTGTCCCCATTTCATTGTAAATGACATTATCTGCCAATTTTCTTCCTTTCTCAGAAGACACTGAAAAGATGAGAGTTTTAAAAGGAAAAAAAGAAAGGGACCATTTGGGAGAAGTTACATGATTTACTTGTCAAGGGAATGTCCAGGCATGTATTTAACTGGGAGATACTGGGATAAACCCAAGAATTAGGGAACGATGAGAAATTTCTAGGGCTAGTAAGTTTGTGGTTTTACAAGGAAGAGCCTCAGACCACATGGTGATAAAGAGCATCAAGGGTCGACGACTTCACTTATTCATCCAGGCATTCATTCAAAGGCCAGAGACAGATGAATAGTTCACCCATTTCTGTGTAATGTGGCAAAGCTGTGACAGAGACAGTAACACTACAGGAGGGGCACAGAGGGGGAGCATCTCCGTGCGTGGATCAGATTAGGAAGCTCGAGAAAGGTTTCTTGGAAGAGGTGATGCTTGAGCTGAATTTAGAAGGATGAGTAAGTCCTAGATGACGTGGGGGTGGAGAGAGCACTTTCCTGGAAGAGGGAACAATATGTGCAAAGACTTGGAAGCCTAACGTACTGTCATATTTTAAGGAAGCCCGGCAGTTTCAGATGACTGTTTTGAAGGTGTGTGGTGGGTGGTGGGGGTGGGTGGGAAGAGGTGTGTGTGGAGGTAGGAAGAATAGAAACACAGGGAAGGCACATCTGATCCTGATGCTGAGAGCGACATGAAACCCAAAAGCAGCGTCCCAGTGAGGTGGCCACAGTGACATTTTAGAAAGAGGACAGATTGGTGGGGCAGAGTTAGAGAAAGGAAGCTCTTCCGCCCCAGAGGCAGGAAGCTCAGTTAGAGTCTGGGCAACAGCAGCAAGGGGGTGAACTACGGTAGTGAGTGACCTGGCTGTGGGTTGCAGAGAATGGAGTGGAGCTGATAGAATTTGCAAAACTTGCCAATACCGAGCTCTGTGACTGAGTGTGGGGAGCATGACAAGTCAGACTGCCTTTTAGAAGCTGAAAAGCGCAGACAGTTTGGGTTTGCTCACTTGACACTCTTAGACTTTTCTTCGCTCCACTGAAAGTGTAGGTATATGCTACCTTCAGGCTCCAGGAAGAGAACTTGGCATCACGGGCACCTCCATTTATTCTGCCAAAGGTCAAATCCCACTGTTGTTCATGTTCAGGCCATTATTTGTTCTAAGAAATTGAGCTTATTTAAAGCAGGCTTTCACAGAATGGAGGTGTCCAGTTTCTCAGGTATGCAGCCAGGCCAGGATTCCTCGCCAGGCATCCCCCACAGAGCAGTGGGTGGTGACCAAGAGTGACCTTCTCCATAGGGTCACCCTCTGCGGCTCCTGTTCCCTCTGCCAACACATGCTGTCCTGTGCTGGAAGTGACAGATGATATTTCGGTCTTGGGATTTCCTCTTCGGAGTCTGTCTGCCACTTCCCTAGTCTGTGATGAATGCATTCTAAAGAACCTAAGGGCTGTTTGACTGAAGCTGCAGCATCTATTTTGGGTTGAGAATTGCTGACATCCAGGAGCATTTTTTTTAAATATAAAGAGCACGTATTAGAAAGAGATGCCGCCTTCTCTTCCACATAGCAATGTCTCTGTGCTATCTGGTGATCTGGGGTGGCCTGATGCACTTCAGAACCATAAACTGCGGCCTGTGGTTGATTATAACAAAATAAACACATATTGTTCCTGTCCCGGCACCCCCTGCATGTGACTTTGTAGTTTCTCCCTTCAAGAGAGGAAGACTCTTTCTCGGGGCATTGAAAGTTTGGCATTTTAGAGAGAAGGGGGCAAGAGACAATTCAGTAGAAGTTACGTGTTTTACCATCACTCAGGGAGGGCAGGCCTGGGTCTATCTAACTGGGAAGGGAGAATGTACTAGATCAATCTCAAGGATAAAGAAAACAGGGAAATTTCTGGAGAAAATACGTTAATTGCTTTGCAATTCTCCAGAGAGGGTCTTATGCCACACAGTGTCCAAAAAAGAGCCAAGTGCAGATAACTTCACTTATTTATCGATTAATGTATTCAAAGATATTTAGCTAGCTTTTAATTTTTATCTCTCAGGCATTACAAAAGTTGAACAGATTATAGAGTATTTAAGTATTGTGTGGTGATCCTAGCTGAGATTAGCCAAGGCTACTTCATGCAGGCCAGAAGAATCATCTAGCATAATCATGAGTTAAGTGGTTATATTTTTAAGCCTTTAAATTTTGGGGTGATTGCTTTTATGTAGCAAAAAGCTAACTAATGCAAGATCTAAATCTTATGCATAATTATTTTGGTCTTTGTTTCCCTAGAAAGTTCCTAGGGCTTCCCTGAAGATGGGTGATAACAAATTTTCAAGTAAAAATGCAATAGACTGGAAGAAGAAAATTTCATGAAAGCAGAGGAAAATATTTGGAAAACAGTAATAATTATATGGAATACAGAATAATCAGGACTAATTCATTTTTTAAGGGTATACAAAGAAAGCTAGACCCCAATAACTTTTAGAATTTAGAAGTTTGCAAATATAAAAATATACCTTTAATTTTTTTATTGCTCTAGGTAATAAGTGATTGGGTGATTTTTTTATTTCCTTTTTATTAAAAATTTTTAGCTTGCAAAAAACTTACGCTAAGTTTATTTATCACAAAAAAAAACTACCTTTCCTTTTCCTCTAGGTAATCTGCAAATTCTATATAAATTACCAAAATGAACCATGTGGTGCCTGGGATAGTGTGAAACTTTCAAAAGTTCTTTTTAAGAATAATAATATAAAATATAAGACTAAAATACCAAGTATTATCATAAATACACTGTGAGCCAGGCACTCTGCTTAAGGCTCGGCATTCATTATCATACCCATTTCATCAGCTTATGTGAGGTAGAAACCACCCTCATACAAGTGGTGATTCCCTGTCTGACATAACTAAAGCTCAGAGACCTCCCATAGCCCCGAGGCAGCAAGAAGCAGCTGTGGTATCTCGGTGTTGGGCTCTAGATGCCTTCCCCCAGCCTTCACTTTGCACTGCTCTGTTTGGGGGTGAATCCACACTCTGCCATCATTCTCCTTGACTGCTCTTGGGCCAGCCATCCAACATTTCCAGACTTCCATTCCTTCATCTATATCATGAAGCTATCAATATATAGATGCAGAGACAAATGCCATTTATATTAATATAATGATATGGAAACTCTCTGAGAGAGAAAAATGGTACCTTGCACACAGTAGAAAGTTAATTTTTGTCCCTACAAAGTTCGTCAAGGCAAGCATTTAGAACCTGGATTTCGCCATGTCTCTACATTACCCTGTCTCTTCCTCTGTCTCCATACTAAATTAGAAGGGTGTCTTATGAAGATGCATGTCTTGAACAGTTCCTGGTTCTGGTCCTCTACACTGAGCCTCAGCCATCTTCAAACCTAACATAAGACAAATCCCTTGTCTAGAAGCTCAGGGACACTGAATGATCTGTCTTTGCCCTTTCGGAGATGCAGAAACAGGTACTAATAAAGATGTTCAATGAGTGAAGATAAATGGCATTTATTGAGTGAGAAGGTTCAGAAGACTCACAGATATGGGTAGTGATCCAGCAGGAGGTAGCCACTGCCCCTGTGCTTCCTGAAGAATGGAGACCTGCTTCAGGCACACAGTGGGTGGACGGGTGTTTAGACAAAATGGAATGTTTTTGTCTAGAGCTGGGATTTGTCCCCTGAGTGGTCCAAGTAGTCCCAATGACATAGACATACAGACACTCAGAAAACATGCATGTACAGGTACATGGGGAGAGACACACAGAGACACCACACACACTGACCCTGGTGCACACTGTAAAAGATGCAATAAGCAGTAATTTTTTAATACTTAGCAAATATGTCAGAAGGAAAGGAAAATCGATAGATAAAACAAGGCAATGTGAATCCTCAGTTCCTTAACAAAGAGGAAGGGAAAGTGTGTAAAATGTCAACATTGAGCTCAAGGCCAGTGCTGAGCGCTGCCCCACTGTTCTCATAAATCCCAGGTAACAAGACAAACATGAGCAGTTGTGAAGGATTTCATTCTCACGTGGTGTCATTTTCATAAATACAGTAGATAAAGAGCATGGTAAGGAGTGCTAACTCAGGTCACTGGGGGGGAGACAAAGGTTCATAAGGGAGCTTTAGTTGTCAAAGTGAGGTTTTAAAACTTGTCTCAAAAGGATGTTATAGAAGTGCTATAAAGAAATAAACACACATGTATGTGTGTACATATATATATATATAATTATTTTTCCTTCAGTATTTGTCCAACAAGAACTAGACTGCTGAGTAAGGAGGGACATGAACCTGAAGTTCACAGAGGTGGTAACCGTTCTTGTTTTCTTACGTATGTCCTGTATGACGCCAATGGGCTTTTTATCAGGCCATACCAGACATAGCTCAGGCTCATTGAGAGTCCAGGTCAGCAAGCCCACCTTCTGGTTAGTGAATGTCTCTGTAATTGAGAGAACTTCCATCACTACTCCATGACCATGAACAGGAGGGGCCCCTGGACTCTAATCAAAAGTAAAGCACCTCTTTCATCTCCGAGTATTATATTTTTAGCTGCTTGATGCCTCAGACAACTTCTGAGATTCCAGTCCCACTACGGCCCTGTGGAGTATTTAACTTTCAGCAACTTTTAGTTATCTCTAAACTAGAAAATACTAAGAGTGCAAAGACCATACTCTTAAACCACCCAGACCACCCTCTGCCTCACCTCCAGAAGGTCACTTTCTGAGTCCCCATAAATAGCTACAGAATCATGACCATCATGCAAAGAACAGATTTCTTAATGAACATTTCCCTGTGGGAGGAACTGCCTTTCTTCCTCTTTCCCCAAACAAAAGCAAAAGCAATTTCTGCCTGCCTGCTTAACCTTTCTACCTAACGACCTAACTAGTTCTTTTACGTTAAGTTTTGTGGCAAGAACAGACACTCAACTATTATTTTGCTTGGGGTGTATTCCCATAATCTCTAAGTGTCCCTTAAAATCAGTTAAAGTGGAGGCTATAACCAAACTTGGGTGTCTAGGAGGATTGGCAACAGACCCAGATCCCTCGTGCAAACCAATATTCCTCCTGCCCAACCCCTTCTCCCAAATCTGCCATCACATATGCATAAACAACCTGCACAGAGCATGAGAATACACTGGTCTCAATAAGAGTTCCAGACAGTGGGGGTTACACGTGTTCACTCATTCATTCCCTTATTTATTAATCTAACAAAAATTTACCCCAGCCCCTGTACTGAGTGCTACGAAGCTTCAAAACATTTTTATATATGTCTGTGCCCTCAGTGAGCTTTAAACTCTGCTAGTGATTTGAGATTAAATCATACCTGAACTTCCTATGGTAATGTTTTCAGGGACTCATTAAAGGGGGCAGGAGAATAGGACTACTGACTGACAGGACGACAGAAAAAAACTGAAGGATTAGAAAATGAGGATTATTAGGGAAAGACAGAGGAAGCCCTATTATTTAGTACAGGAAAAAAAAAAAAAAGCTGAAGTGATGACTTAATAAGAGTGTTTAAGAGTGTAGAGAATGGACTCCATTATGGTTCTATCATCCATGAATTTATCTAAAACCTTTTTGAACCAAATTATCTTTTTTAGTTCGTGCTAGTTCTTGGAGTAATGAGTTTCTTTGCACTGCCTGTTGTGCAAAATAACACATCCTTTAGTATGTTCCAAAATTTCTTCATCTAAGCTGATAGGAACTTCTACTAATTCTGAGCTTCAGGATTTAGTGATATATCCCATGTTGCATGCCCCACCTGTACCCTGTATGCTTTTTGGAGGCTTCGTTGATATCCTTCCTCAATTCTCTGTTTTTTCTGACGAGTCCTAGTTTTTCCTCATGGAGAAGATGGTCAAACTTTATTATCAAATTGGCTATATGTTTTCCTGAGATTTCCCTACCTCTGATGTTTATGTTTATCCTTTCAGGGATGCACACAACACAACAGAACAGTCAACCCATACACTGTATTTCAAGGACTCTGTGCCCCAGTGGAAGAAGAATTGTCTTGGGCCACACATTAATAGAATGCCTTGTAGAATGTAAGGTATCTATGGGAATATACCGTATATACTCGAGTATATACAGTACTCCTACTTATGCAAGGCTTAGTGCATAGTAGGGATCATGCTTGACACATAGTAGGGTTCCAACAAATATTTAAATTCACAATTGGATAAAACACTAGCAAAATCAAGATATGTCTTATAATCAATGTTAAGAAGGCAATTAATTGGTGACGTTTTTATCATTGGTGATAAAGACAATGGGGCGTCCTCCCCTTCACTTTCAATTTCACAAAATAGAGTATGAATGTATCATTGATTTTCCTCGTGAATTTTCCATACTCGGGTGTAATAGTGATGTTGATGAGAGAGATGGCTCTTAAGGAGTCCTCAAACTGCAGCCCGCGGGCCACATGAGGCTGTGTGATTGTATTTGTTCCCGTTTTGGTTTTTTACTTCAAAATAAGATATGGCAGTGTGCATAGAAATTTGTTTATAGTGTTTTTTTTTTTTTAAACTATAGTCTGGCCCTCCAGCAGTCTGAGGGACAGTGACTAGCCCCCTGTTTAAAAAGTTTGAGGACCCTTGCACGAATTTAGCTAATTCGTGTATTCATTCAACATTGATTTCAGTGCCTTTTCCCCACAAACATCTTTGTTGTCTCAGAGACCAAGGCAGTTTCTCTGTTGTTTATAACTCTTGGTATAATACAGCACACCCATCAGCACTTAAATGGTACCAGCCAATAAGACTGGTGAGGAAGCACCTATAACCTGGCTTTCATTCCTAACCTGCTTTCCCAGGCAAAACCCTCAGGATTATTTTTCATTGGATCTGTCTAGGAATCTAGTGAAAGAATATCTACCCTTCCTCATCCCAGCTGGGTTTGAGGATAAAAGCCAGGACAGAATGAGGATATAACACTCTGAGCTTCTTGGGAAAAGAAATTGTAGAAAACAGCGTGATATCATTATTATTGTCATGTTGACCATATCCCTTGAAATCTAAGCCATTCTGGAGAATGGATTTTCAACTAAAGTACAGCTCTGTAATCGGAGCTTAATTGGAGGCAGAGTCTGTTCAGCAAGATTCTCGGCATGATTCCCCTTTCTATGGCAGATTGTATTTCACTTTGCATAATGAGGCAATCTTTCTATTTGCTGATTATTTCCTTATGTAACTTGAGCACTGAAAGGAAGTCACCACCAAGACTTCAAACTACCCACTAATAAACGTATTCCCAACTCCGATGTGCAGAGCAGTTAAGAGGCCTCTTGAGTTTGCAAACTGAAGTTTGTGCACAATGCACATCAGAGGTCATATTCTGCCAGAAGGTAGAGTTTACATTCCTGGCATTTTATTTAGAAAACTAGAAGGGAAAGAATAAAGTAATGTCTCTCTCGCTGGCATCTTGGAGATAGGAAGTGAAATTCCTAGAGTTGCCCGAAAATAGCACAACTAACATTTGCATAGCACTTCTTAATTTCATATTTATTCACTCCTTATCAGCACCATGATAGAAATAAGGAGAACAGGTATTATCCCACTTTGTATATGAGGAAAGCAATAATTAGAGCAGATGACTTGTCCCAAATCACACAGTTAATAATTGGCAGAGCCAAAAATTGAATCCAAGTGTCTTGATCTCCAGCCCTAGGTATCATGCTGCCTTCCCATGGAAGCCGACTATATCCCAGGCCAAGCCTTGTGACAGCAGGACTGTCATCCATCAGTAATATGTCCTTGATCATCAGGTAAGGAAGCCAAGAACTTGCACCACTGTCCTTAGCTCATTTCCTCAGCCATCCACTTGTTTTTGTAGCATAAGTCGGGTGGACTTTCATATTCTGATGAGAAACTTGACCTTCCGGAACCTTTTCCCTCATTATTCCTATAGCATTTCCTTTTTTGTTTTATTCATTGAATTTATCCTGATATGTGCCTTTTATTTACTTATTAGTTCATTTGCTGTCCGTCTGCCCTATAGAATGTAAGGTGCCTGTGGGAATATCTTGCTTCTTACCCAGGGCTTAGCACACAGTAGGGATCATGCCTGACACATAGTAGGGATCCAACAAATATTTAAATGAACGAATAGATAAAAGGTGCTTGAAATGATTGAATTTCCCACTCACCACCAATGTTAACAGCATCGGGTGTTAACTTTCATAAGTGAACCATCTTGCGATGGATTTTATTTCCTTAAACAAACCTGTGTTCAACATAGTCATGGCATTTTGTAGTGTCAACCCAGAATCTTGAATTGTACTGCCAAGAATAGAGTATCATCTGAATTTAATTATACATTTACTGTATTATAAACCATGGTTATCTCATTACAACTAGAGGCAAATTAAAAGGAATGCCAAATAGCACACTGGGGACCACAGCAGTGGTGTAGTCTAGACTTTACAAAAGCAGTGGTCGTATTTATGGCCTTCTGTCTGGGTTCAAATATTTTCATAATTCTTGATATTAACTCAACAAACCCTATAATTTCTCCAAACTTATGTAAGCAAACCTTGATAACCTAGCAAGAAAAAAATTCCCTTTATCCAATGTAGCGTGTATCTTATACATTCAGCAAAGCTGAATTTCTCCTCTTCCCATAAACCATCTCTTGTAAAGTTCAGCAAAGCTTCAGGAAAAATCTCTAGCTTTTCTCAATAGCATCAAGTTCCTCTGTACAGACATTTCAGACATTGTGTAATGTTGGTCGATGTGCTTGTTAAATTGACCCAGTGCTTATGTTTTAGTTAGAACTGATGGCACTGACACAAGTCAATATTACTTACCACTGTCCTTCGTCTGCTCCTCAGAATAGGAACTGCATGAATTTGCTTCCAATAGGTTGGCTGGATATCAGTAGTAAATAATAAATTATAAATGTAGGTCAACTGCTGATCGGCAGCAGCCACTGACAACTATAAACTTGCTTCCAGAACATATGAACCAATAATATTGCCTCCACTCACCCTTGCAAACCATTTTCCTTTCCAAATATGTTCCATTGTTTTTAAAGAATCTCACTCATCTCCCAGTAGTGAAACACAAAATCTAGACTTCATCTGCTACCAGGAATATTACCCTTAATGCTGAGATACTAGGGTGTATAGACATTTTTTTGCTTAAAAAAAATAAACATTTTGACTCAAATTATATGACTATGAATTAATTTATGAATCAATAAAAAGAAGTAATATGTTTGTCTTGAACCTTAGTATGCTTGAGGGACAGAAGTTCAAGGTCATCCATTTAATATAATAATCCACTATCTCCCCATTACAGATGAGAAAAGAGAGACCCAGAGAAGTCTTGGCTTGTCCAAGAAGAAATGGCCTGTCCGAGGTCATGTAGTTACTTAGACCCAGAAATGGCGTCTTTTTATTGTCCAAATCAGTATGATATATAGATGCTAGAAGAGAGAATATGGCTAGGTTTGTAATAGATTTATTCACATTTAGTAATGTTTCTAAAGTTTCTTTCTGAGTAGCCATCTTGAGTTGTTGTGGAGGCTTAGTTTACTTGACTACTGAAATTAAGACAGTCTCCTTGGGAGCTCTTGGTTTTTATTGTCGTCCTGGAATGTAGTTATCTTAGTGCCTTGTTTGAGTTGTTGGTGGGGTAAGCGGTGGTAACTGAGAGTAGGGAGGAGGCAGAAGGAAATGAAGAGAGTACAAGTCCTCTGTGGGCCAGGGAGAACTGACTCTTAGTGGCAGAGGGTGTTTTTTGCTTGTTTTAGCTGTTTCAGAATAAGGAGGAATCTCTTTGTCATAACTCTTACTTTGCCTGATCCAGGAATAGGAACGGTGTATAGGGAAATGCTCCCTTATTACGTTTTAGGGTAGCCTCCTTCTAATTCAGGTTTAGTGCACTTCACCTGCTGTGCAGTGCTCTTGATTTCAAAAAGCGCCAGCTGTCTATGGGGCAAAAAGTATTTTTTGGACACTTCCCCAGCATAATTAGGTTAAGTCTTGAGATCACTTTTGGGAATTTAATTAAAAAAAAAAAAGACTATGATTCACCATGTAATTAGACAATTACAACAAGAAATAAAAAGTTGTATTATTCATTGTATTCACATGCTACATCACTGGAAAAATTAAAGTTCAGTCTCCTATTAGAGACTCTCGTTTTTAGCTTTGAGGGCAGGGCACTGGTGAAGTTAGTATAGTGGTGGGTCCATGAGGAAATTGGTGATTCTTCTGTACTTCTGTTATTTCACATATACATGACTCTTGTCTAATCTTATTTCCTCAGAAGATTATGCCTTCTATATTTTATCTTTCTGGAATGTTAGCTATTCTCTCTTCTCTTACAGTGTAATATGCCACTGGACTGACCTGTATTGTTGACTCTGTTAAGTCTCTTTAAATAAGAGCATCTAATGACTTCGATCAGAATTCTCAACAGCGAAATGACAAAATTTGCTGCAATCAACAATTGTGTAAGTTTTCCTTAAACAGACCAACCAACAAACAGAAACAATTATTTCACCATCTAAAATGCAGTAATGTTCTAAGCTGTGATGACACCAAGTAGAAGAAAAACATGGTGGCCATATCATCAATTAGTCTGTATATAAAAGGGCCAGAACTTACACAATTCCAACCAACTAAGAATTTTCCAGGATTATTTTTCTGGGAATGAATGGCTAGAGTGTGATAAATTGCTCCAGTGGCATCTTTCCCCATGCTGGTAGGGACTGGATAGCCTTGTAGCTACGGGCTGATCCTAGCAGACATCTAACATAGATGAATTTTTGAAAAGAAAATGTAACAAAGTGGTTAAGACTGTTTGGATACAAAATGTGGACCTATTAGTTATATGATTTGGACCAGTGATCCCCAACCTTTTTGGCACTGGAGACCAGTTTCATGGAAGAAATTTTTCCATAGATCAGGGAGGATGGGGATGGTTTTGGGATGATTCTAGTGTATTACATTGCCACCTCAGATCATCAGGCATCAGATTCTCATATGAAGCACACAATTTAGAACCCTCACATGTGCAATTTTCAGGAGGATTCCTGCTCCTATGAGAGTCTAATGCCACTGCTGATCTGAGAGGAGGCAGAGCTCAGGCAGTGATGTGAGTGATGGGGAGAGGCTGTAAATACAGATGAAGCTTCATCAGCTCACCTGCTGCTCACCTCCTGGTCTTAGATGAGGCAGAGCTCAGGCAGTGATGTGAGTGATGGGGAGAGGCTGTAAATACAGATGAAGCTTCACCTGCTCACCTGCTGCTCACCTCCTGCTCTGCGGCCCCATTTCTAACAGACCACAGACTGGTACCAGTCTATGGCCCAGGAATTGGAGGCTGCAGACTTGGCACATTTGTGCCTCAAATTTCTCACCCATGTGTATAAAGTAGAAACAATACTATCACTAACCTTATAGAGATATTGAAATAATTATATATATTAATATATATTAAGCATTAGATCAATGTCTGGCACATTTTAAGCACTCAGAAATGTTATACTTACTATTAATGATAATTAGATCAAACTGTCTGTCTAATAGCAGTGTTGAAGAGAGAGCAAACCATAAAATTTATCAATTCCTTGGCCTTCATGAAAACTGCTACATAAGTGCAATGTAAAACTCATTGATTTAGAAATTACTTCCAGCTGCACTACCTTGGGCTCATTACCTTACCTCTCTAAGATCCATTTTCTTATCTGTAAAATGAAGTAGTAATATCCACTTCATAGGGCTGTTATGAGGACTAAATGACATCGTGCACAGGAAACATTGTGCCTGATAAAGAGTTATGGTCAACAGATATCACTTCCCTTTCCCAGCCATACTTAGTAAACTGAAAGAGAATGCAATGTTTTTTGAGTCAGAGCTTCAAAACGACAAGAGAAATTAACTTAATTATTAATCCATTGAATGTTCATTACGGACATATAAGGTTCCAGGCCTTTGGGATACAACAGAGAACAGTCACTGCTCTTCCAGAGCTTGGAAAGGTCAGCCTTGGTGGATGAGAGACCTTCATTTTCATATTTAAGAAGGTACAGAAGGAAACATTGGTGATTATTTCATGAAAGAGAAGATCCAAGGAAATTTTTGTTTGAGAATGAAGTTGCCTTGGGATTCTTCTCTCTCCTTGAGTGGGTCTGCCAAGCCCCATCATATCCAAGCACCTGAGCTAGTGCTTTACTCTCCATGGAGAAAATAGAAGTCTAAAGGAACTGCATGTCACTGATTTGGCTAATTTCACTGTCCCATCTGTCTTTATGGCTCAAGATCTTCAGTTGCAGTTCCAAAATCCTTTGGAACTTGAGACCAAATGTTGTTTCTCACTAAGAGCTTGCTGGCTGGTTTAGCAGAAACTCGAAAAGGTAGCTGCATGCCATTGTGTTTTGCAGAGCTCAGAATCACGAAGTTCTTCCCCTGGGAGATTAAAGTTTTATCTCATCAAAGAGAATTTATAAGAAGAAAAACTGTAATCGTGGAAGGGAGGCATGTGATGAAGTAGAAGCAGTATGACCTTAAAACTGGATGGGCCTAGAATCGGGAAAAAAAAGTGGTTATTTTCAGAGGCAGAGATGCCTTAGTTCTATCATCTTACTACTAGGTATTTGACTTTGAGGATGTTACTGAACCATTCTATGCCTCAGTTTTGCAATCTGCAACATGGGGGAATAATAGCATTAACAACCTTATGAGGTTGAATATAATTAAGATTTACCTGAAAAGGCTCTGGGAGACAGAAAGAAAGTTCTGTTCCAAGATCACACTGGGTATGACAAGTAGAGAGACTACTATTGGCAGGAAAATGGCAAGAAAAATATACCACGTGTTTACTGAATGCATGTGCTATGTTATTTTCTTTAGAGCTGGGGAAAGAAGAAAGCATTAATTGAGTATTTGAGTGTCAGCCACTTTCCATACATTATTTAATTATGTCTTCACAAGATCCTTAAGAAGTGGTTGTTTACATGATCTATAGCTTGTAGGTGAAGAAAAAAATGGAGACTCCAAAAGTTTATAGCCAATAAATGACAGAGCTAAAACTCAAACCCCATCTAGCTTATTTCCAAAATTTAATCTCTGCTCACTTTTCAAAAGATGAACAAGACCTTCGAAGACAAACAAATCTTTTTTCCAAAGAGCTTGTGGTCGATTTAGTACAACAGAACGCTGTCATTATACAGATGGAATGACTTTCATAATTACAGACTCTGCTGTGCACATGGAGTTCTCTTCCTTATATTTGAATTTACCTTAATTCTTAAATTACAAATTCCACCAAATGGGAAAAATTTTAATCTTATATATATAAAACAAATGCAGTCACTTCTACTGTTTTTCTCCCGCAAATGTTTTGTATGAACATTGATTCAGTTTAGGATTTTTTCCCTTCTCTTCCTTAACCCAGAGGTGGTCTGAGTTCCAAACACTTGAATACATTTCTGGTATTTTGTGTGGCATGTCAGTTCTCTGATCTTGCTCACCTTTCTTGAAGGGAAACTCATACACCTCTTTATCTATTGTTCCTGTACTGATTGTCATAATGCCATCAAAGCCCAAGTCCCATCCTACTTGGTGATAAGACATCTCCTTCATGAAAATGTCCTTTTCTCAGTAGGCTTTCCAACATGTTGGGGCTTTTCAGGATAATATTGGATTCATCACCTAAGATACTTGATGACTGGGAATATAAACTATCATCCTCTATGCTGTGACTCTGGGATATGCCTAAAGAACAGAGAGCTCTCCATATGCCCACTTCAAAAAATCATTTTACTCTTCTCCCACATGGAACAGATAGCGTTACAATTCTCTTGGTCTCCCTCCCACTGCCCTGGAGTCCTTAAGTCAAGAACCTTGAGTGTTTAGCACATAGCTCAGTGCCTGGTAGATGGTGGGTGCTCAATAAATCTCCACTTTGAAACAACGTAATTAGAGGAACTGGTGAACATTGAAAATATACTGAAAAACCAAAGCCTTCCTGGCTGAAGACTAGGAAGTGATATCTAGAGTTTTTCTTTAAAATTCTCATTTGTATTTAGCCCATCTCAAATGAGAAAATATAGGAGCTGAGTTAATAAAGAAAAATAGAGTGTCAGACAGGTGATGAATTGGGGGAAAAAAACAAGGAGATAAATTCCAAGTACTAACCACATGCGGCCCAATACCATCTCATTTGAGATAGCTCTGTGAGGAAGGCTTTGCCTGTGCAGATTGTTATGATGAAAAATATATATATATGGCAGAAAACTTTTTATTCTCTTTTAGTCCAGACAAAATAGTTTGGGGCTTTTTTTTAAATTCCTCTTATGAAAACCCAAGGGAAAACATAATGACAAACTATTTCACTTACATAAGGATATAAATTTTTCAGAATGTAGGTGTCGAATCCAAATTTGGATGAGATCTAGCTACAAGCTGGCTTTAATATGAATATTTCCAAGATACTTCAGTTTGAAGCAGACTCTCTGAATCTTATAGCCAAAAGGGTTAATTCTGTCTAGGTTCTCACCCCCCACCCCCAAATTATGACTTTGGTAGCAAAGAATGTCAGATGTCAGAGAATGATCATGAGCGACTTGGCTTAAACATTAGGCAAACACCAGGTAGAAAGTCTAGGAAAAGAGAAATAGGGATAATGATTGTTGGGTCTCTATTAAGTACTAAGCACCTAAAATCATGTTACTCTTACAATTCTATAAGATGCATATTATTATATCCATTTTACAACTGAAGAAAGAAAGGATCAGAGAGTTTAGAAAATTTGCTTGGGTAGTAAGTGACATAGCTAGGTTTTGTACCTGAGGTCAGTGTTTAGTGGGTTTGGACTTGCTGTGGGGCATAGCAAAGGCCTGGACCCCTAGTTAGAAGGCCAGTATGGAAGGGAAGAAAACACAGGCAGGGAATGTGGCCAGAGCAGACCTCAATAGCCAGAACCAGAATTGTATACAGATGAAGCCTGACGAAGGATTCAGCCTAAGCACAAGAAAAAGGATAGAATCCAGACTTTATTATCTTGGAAAAGAGTGTTTCCAGGCTTAGAACACTCCATAGCATTATCCATGGCTCTCAGTATCCATCCTGGGGAAGGGCCTGCCTGCCTCACCCCCTGTGTTTAAAGCTATTTTCTTGGCAGGTACAGAGGCAGGTGGGGTCCTCTGAGGAGGCTTCATACATTCTTTGTTGATGCAAAAATGAGTTTGATGACATTTATTAGCTTTAGTATTAGAAATGGAAAATTAGGTTAAAGCTTGTTTCTAAGATAGAAAAGGGATTGCGGAGTCAAACTTGGGCAAGTTTTATGAATCTGCCCAATAATAAAGTGATGAGAAGGAATTGGGTTGTAGTAGAACCTTTGTCCTGGACTTGGAAGTTGCAGTAGAGTTCCCTGTCAGGGTAGGGTGTGGGATGTAATTACTTCTCAGGTAATTTACAAATGGGTCAGTTTATACCTTGGATTTGGGAGGTATTGTTAATACCACTAGTAAAAACTAGTGACTTCCCTTGTTTCTTAAGTGTTGGTAGCTAAATTAAATGATCTGCCAGCTTTGGTGTGAATTGGTTATAATGTGGTAGACAGTATCATAATTATAGATCATTCCCGCTAAAGATGGAGGGATAGGAAAGGCAAGATTATGTCTCCAGATGCAGAAGGGAGTTTTCCTTTATTCTTTATTGACATTTGATAGTGACCTAGTCTAAGTTCCCCAATTTTGCCCAAGGCTGTTTCTGAGAAATGAAGTGGTGCTACCTCTTCCTACCACCCATAGACAATTATCATCCCGGAAGCCCACCCACTAGGTCATTTTTTAAAAGCCACAGTACATCATCCTACAACAGGCTGACCTGGCACCTTCTACACTTAGTGATGTTAGCATGACTCTTCCTTTAATGGTGGCAAAGAGAGAAAAAACATACCTTGGCCTGAGGGTGGGATTTTCAATTTTCTATGAAACATCCAATTCATATCCCATAGTCCAGTTTTCTTCCAATCCCTGGGCTGCTGTGTGGATATTGGTTTGCCTGGAGAAACGGTGGACTCCTTAGGTGGCATTTAGAACCACTGGGCGGCCTTATTGAATACCAGCCAGAACTGCAAGTCCCTGCTCTGTGTTTTTTTTTTTTACACATCTACCACCACCGTCAGGTTTTATTAACAGGGGAGACAGCTTTCTAATGAAATATGGCCCTTAACTTCCTTTTATATTTGGTAATATCCTGAACTCTTTATCCAAATGAAGCATAAAGCACTTACAACTGTGTTTTGCCATTGCACTGACCGAGGAATATATTCATTTGCAGTAACATGGAATTCAATGGAGTGGAAAATAAGCTCTGAAAATTGCTCTTGCCACGAAATTGTATCAATAAATAGGAAAAGCCCATTTAGATTTCACTGACCAATCTGCCCCCTGTGACAGAAATTAATATGGCCAAGTGGTGTGTGTTGAAGGTAAGAAGCAGGAAGCTCCAGAGGCTGAGCTGGCCATGTGTCAGGATTGGCCTGGTGAAGCTGACTTACTGTACTGTTCTCAGGGCAACTGAAGGTTCCTTGGGAGGGAGAAGAAGTGTGTGGAGGTGAAGCCTCTGGGGAGGGGGAATCAGGAGGTAAGGTGTTAGAAACTCATTCTCTCCCCTCTTACTGTTATATCTTTGAGTCTGTTCAAATGAAACCTTTCCCCAAAAGCATTTAGACCAAGTTAAGAAAATGAAAAGCAGAATCAAATTGTGTTTCTTGGAATCAGCATGGCTTCTGGCTATTAATTTCAATATATTATATTTTGATAAAATCTAATAGACGCATCCAAAAATAAACACATGGTTGATCTGTGGCTTATCCATGTGGAGATGAATAAAACATCAAGTTCAGGTGTAAAATACTAGATTACAATGTTAAAAATGTGTGGAAAACACAAAGATTTGTGATTGACGATATGGAAGTAAAGTTAAATTAAGAGTCAGTGCTGACAGTTTCTGCATGATTTGGGGCAAACTGTAATATCTTTAAACTTGGTTGCCGCATTTATAAAATGGGTCTAATAATGTCTGTGGTGTTTGCTGCTCAGAGTTGTTACAATTCAATGAGACTGTGTACGTGAGAAATTGTGACATCTACAAACATTTAAGGCACTATCCTTGCTTTCTACCATCAGCACTGATGCTGGAGAACAATAACTACAGAAGCAAATTATGCCTTTAAGAACTATTTCTTTGTGCCACTAGAGGCAGAATGATGTGGTGAGAGAGGATGCATCTGGAGCTCTGAGGTCCTGGATTTCAGTGCTGCGTCTGCTGGGACAGCTAACTTAATATCTCTTACTCTTCACATCTATAAAATGAGACAGCTGCACTGGACAATCTCTGAAATCACTTCCCAGCACCAAATTTTGTGTCTTTGATCAAAGAGGTTATCATAATAAAAACCAAGATGGTGAGCTAAAAATGAAAGAGACCGTATATACTCGAGTATAAGCCGGCACAAATTTTATGCTGGAAAAACCCGAACTCAGTTTATATTCGGGTCATACAGGTTATTTGATTTGGTGCCTGCGCACCTAATCAAATGCACGTAGTCTCCAGTAGTCTTCTGCCGTCTGCTTGAGGGGCGGTGCTTCAGCTCAGTCCATAAGTCGTGGCTGAGCTGAAGAGGTAGGCGGTTGAACTGAACTGTATTCCACTGAACTATTTAACCCACAATATTTAATGGCACATTTAATTAAGTGAAAACCCCATTTAAGGAAGTAAAGTCTTGTAAATAAATGTTTATCGATCCTGAATCCTTATAATCAGGGGTTTTGGAGCATAAGGATTCAGGATTTTTAACCATTTATTTACAATGCTTTACTGTCTTAAATGGTTTATTCACTTTATTAAAGTTGCCATTTTACAGTTTTTCTTTAGCAATAAATATTGAAAAGCATTTAACCTACTGATTCCTCAATTATTGTAATTATTTTGGGTATATATTTTTATTTTTGAAATTTACCAGTGGCTGCTGCATTTTCCACCTCAGTTTATACTCGAGTCACTAAGTTTTCCCAGTTTTTAGGGTAAAATTAAGGGGGTCGGCTTATACTCGAGTATATAGGTGTATGTGTATATATATATATATATATATTTTTTTTTTTTTTTTTTTTTTTTAAACAGTCTTTGGAATACCAAGTTTTCCCTGACTTTCTGGATCTATATCTTTACAATAGTTTCACTGGCCAGGCACAGTGGCTCATGCCTGTCATCCTAGCACTCTGGGAGGAGTTTGAGACCAACCTGAGCAAGAGAGACACATCCCCACCTGCACCCCTCATCCCCGTCTCTACTACAAATAGAAAAACTAGCCAGGCATGGTAGCCACACTACTTAAGAGGCTAAGACAAGAGGATCACTTGAGCCTAGGAGTTGGAGGTTGCTGTGAGCAATGATGCTACAGCACTCTACCCAGGGTGACAGAGTAAGACTGCCTCAAAAAAAAAAAAAAAAAAAAAAAAAAAAAAGTTTTAATTTATTAGGAAAGCTGTAACGCTGCCTTGTTATATTTTAAAAAAATAAATCAACAAAATTCAATAGGGCTCTGTAAAGGTCTCGGTTTTTGGCAAAATTTTTGGTTGAAAGAAAAA
>CAUYPK010014040.1:0-33760 GCA_963574355.1 Loris lydekkerianus
AGGAATGGAAGAAAAAGTATCCAATGTACTCAGCCCTACTATGAAGCTAAACTATAGCTTTCACATGAAGGCTATAACCCAACTATACCACAAGACTATGGGGAAAGGACCAAGGAAGGGGAAGGGAGGGGGGAGGTTTGAGTAGAGGGAGGGTAACGGGTTGGGCCACATCTATGGTGCATATTTTTATCTACAATAAAAAAAAAATAATAAAAAAATAAATAAAGTTGGCTTCATCATTCATAACCTATGTAATCTTGAACACAATACTTATTCACATTTTCTGTTTTCTTTCCTTATTTATGAAATGCTTGTTAAATAGTATCTATTTTATAAGGTCTTTGGGAGCATTCAAGACAATACAGTTGGCTCTCCATATTCCTGGATTCTGCGTCTGGGGATTCAACCAACCACAGGTCAAAAAACATTCAAAAAAGTCTTTTACACGTGGCTAACCATTTCTCTAAGCACCATTTAATAAGTAGGAATTCTTTTCCTCAGTGTATGCTTTTGTTTGGTTTATCAAAGATCAGATGGTAATATGAGGCCAGTTTCATCTCTAGGTTGTCTATTCTGTTCCATAGATCTATGTTTCTACTTTTATGCCAATACCATGCTGTTTTTGATCACTATAGACTCATAATAGACTTGTAGTATAACCTGAGATTTGGTAATGTGATGCCTCCAACTTTGTTTTTATTTCATAGGATTGTGTTGGCTATTCAGGTTTTTTCTGGTTCCATATGAAATGAAGAACTATGTGTTGAAGTTCTTCAAAGTATGATATCGCTGTTTTCATGGTGATACTACCTAAAGACAGATAGGTAGTATAGACATTTTAACAATATTGATTCTTCCCAGCCATAAGCTGGGAAGCAACAACAAATAAATAAATGGGACTTGATCAGGTTAAAAAGCTTTTTGCATAGGTAAGGACTCAGTCAACAATGCAATCAGATAACCTTCAGAGTGGGAGAATATATTCATTCACATGTTATTAATCTGACAAAGGGCTAATAACCAGAGTCTACAGAGAACTCAAGGAAATCAGTAGGAAAAGAGCAAACAACCCCATAATCATTGGGAAAGAGACATGAACAGAACCTTTTCCCAAAAGGATAGACAAATGGCCAACAAACACATGAAAAAATGCTCATTGTCCCTAATCATCACAGAAAGGCAAACCAGAACTATCTTGAGATATCACCTAACCCCAGTGAGAATAACCCACATCATAAGGTCCCAAAGCTGCAGATGCTGTTGTGGGTGCAGAGAGAGGGGAACACTTATGCACTGTTGGTGGGACTGAAAACTAGTACACATTTTTGGAAAGCAGTATGGAGAATCCTCAATGGAACTAAACTTCCATTTGATACTGCAATCCCATTACTAGATATCTAGCTAGAAGAAAAATAATCATTTTACCATAAGTACGTTTGCACTCAAATGTTATAGCAGTTAAGTTCATAATTGCAAAGATGTGGAAACAACCAATAGGTTGAGTGCCTATCAACCCATGAATGGATTAATAAACTGTGGTATATGTATATCATGGAATACTACTCGCCCATAAAAAGGAGACTTTGTATCTTTTATATTTACAAGGAAGGATTTGGAGAACATTCTCCTAAGTAAAGTATCTCAAGACTGGAAAATCAAGTATCCCATTTACTCAATACTAAGTTGAAACTAGTAGATGAACAACTAGATGAGAGAAAAACACAATTAAATTCAAGGAGGCACTCTACTAAGTTCCCACCTAATGTGTACAATGTATGGGTATGTGGAACATTTCCTGGGTGAAAGATTTAACTACAACATTGACCTTACCTCACAAATGCCAAGTTAGGTTACATTGTTTGCATTTGTAAGGTAAAGTCAATGTTGTAGCTAAATCTTTCACCCAGGAAATGTTCCATATACCCATACATTGTAGTCATCCTCATATTACCCAAATAAAAAAAGAAAAAAAATATTCAAAAAAGAATCAATAAAAAATAATAATACAGTAACAAAGTAATACAAATAAAAAGTCAATATGGTACAACAACTATTTGCGTAGCATTTACATTGTATTAGGAATTATCAATAATTTAGAGATGATTTAAAGTATACAGGAGGCTGTGTATGGTCTGTATGCAAATACTATGTTAATTTATATAAGGGACTTGAGCATTTATGGATTTTGGTATCCATGGGTATCCAGGAACCATTGCCCCACATATATCAAAAGATGATTGCATATCTATAGTGCTTTTGATAAGGAGCTTGTATTTAGGAAGCATGATATTATTGGCCACATTATGTATCATCAAATTCCTATGTTGAAGCTGTAAGCCAGTGGTTCTCAACCTTCTGAATGCCGAGAGCCTTTAATACAGTTCCTGTGGGTCGTGACCCACAGGTTGAGAACTGCTGCAGCCCCAGTGTGACCGTATTTGAAGACAAAAACTTAGTTTTGGTGACTTTATAAGAAGAGGGAGAATGATCTCTCTCTCCACACATATGCTTCCAGGTAAGCCCATGTGAGGACACAAGGAGAAGGTGGCTGTCTGCAAGCCAGGGAGACAGCCCTCACCAGTAACTATGTTGGCTGGTATCTTGATCTTAGAATTCCCAGCCTATAGAACTATGAGAAATAAATTTCTATTGTTTAAGCCACTCTATGGTATTTTCTTATGGCAGCCTCAGGAGACTAATACAGATGACATAAATCTTTGCTATCACATTATTCTGATTTTAGCTCCTGGTTCTAGTTCTAATTCCTCATAACCTTCTGAAGGCTAGTCATTTCCTACCTTTAGGTTCTGAGAGAGAGCATCATCATAATAAATTTTCTACTGTTTGCTTTAACAGCTTTAGCAGGCTTCTGCAACTGGTAACCAAAGAATCTTGACTAATCAATGATATTAAAGGTAGACAAAAGTTACTTTGAGTTCATGACCAGGATAAAAGTATCATAGAAAAGATGGAATTTAAGGTAGATATTATGATGTGGTTAGATTTTTAAAAGGTACAGGGAGAGAAAATACACTGATAATTGAGATGATAGCAGAGAATTACACATGTTGTCCAAGTCCCAATAGTACACGTCAGCCTTAATGATTATTCAAGAGGAACTTGTATTATTCCATAATGTTTTTGTAGTTATAGAGAACTATTTACTGATTCATCTTAAACATATTAAGTGAATTTTTCAAATGTACATTTCTAGAAGCTTTAATAAAGCCTAAACCATTATTAAGTGGGGGAAGAGGTAAAAAATTATTTTTCTCTTTTTATGTTATGTTCATTGGGGATGGAAATTCTAGGAATTCTCTGTATTTTATTCATACATCTCATTGCAAAGAATCAGTTTTTACAAGTTCAAGTTCTCTATTGCAGCAAATTCATTAAGTTTTCTAGGTCTAGGCTTTTGTTGCACAGATCATTGACTATTTTTCCATGCTTTCTACTGGTGAATGCTTCAAATCAATATTGAAACAGAGAAACATTTGCCTATCAGGCCTTTGATTCCATTTCATTTATAATTCTGAGTAAACTATATTGTAAAAAGCAATTAAGGCATCATCTAAGTTGTCTCCCTCAAGCAAACTCTTGTTTATATTAGGCCTAAAGAGTGAATTTCATCACTACTTCCTTTTGAAACTATAAACATAATTAACCCACTCTAAAACAAAGTTATCAGGCTACATTCAAAAAATTAAAGACTCAAATTAAAGATTGCCTGAAAACCATTATTTTAATGTTTTCATTTAAATATATATTATACATATCTGACTTGAAATAATTTTTCTAATGCAGAAAACATGTGCTAATAATACATTTTTCCACTAAAATGTGCCTGAAGAGAGACATGCCTTTTGACCTGGGCAGCAGGCCGGAATCCAGAGAACTCTTTTTTCTTTTTTTTGCCTATAGTTTTTAGTGAAGTCATGACCTCTTAATATCCATTTTTGTTTAAAAACATTGGTCTACTGTTCAGGTATCATCCCTTTTAGAAAGACATTCATGAATTTCTAGCCTGGGGAGGAAAAGTCTCATTCACTCATTCATACATCCATTCCTGAAATACAGGTAAAGGAAGAATGTATTGTAGAGATACATTCTAATCACAACATGTATTGTAAATATCTCATGTAGCCTACACAAGCCTCAAGACATTCTCACATGCAACAAGTCATTTGGCTTTTTGTTTGCTTGTTTTCATGTAGATCCTTATGTATTATCTTCAGTTATTAAAAACACTGCCACATTATTCTCATGAAGATGGGCATATGATTAAGACAAGATAACATTCAAGAATATATTATTCTACTCATCTTATTAGTCTTTGATTCTTCAAGACTATCCCCAATTCTTCTGTTCTCTCCAAATATAAAATGAATTTTCCAGTTCCTTACTTGGTTTTGTTAATCCTGTGGCATGATTCAGTTACTGCACATAGCTCTTGGAGAACTGCAGTCTTTCCTTTACTTTTTATATTGGGTTCATTCTTTCCCAAGCTTAAACAGTACTATATGATAAAAACATAGGTTTGAAGTCATGTTGAGTTGAGGTTAATATCCTTACTCTACCAGTTGCCAGCTGTGTGCTTCTGGGTAAGTTACAGAACCTCCTGGAAGTGCATCTAAAAGGACAGCTGAGAGAATTAAATGATGAACTGCTTTGCATGGCATGAGAATATACTGAGTCTCCTTGGTTTGAGCCCAGCCCCTGAGGAATTTCTTTGGTAGATATGAATAAGCTTTGCTCATCTACATTTTGGGTTTTCCCTCTTAGCAGTCATATGGCTTTGAAGGGGAATGTGATCTTTTCCTGGCCCTTGATTCTATCACATTAGCTTCCTTACCCCAGAAAAACAAGTTTTATGTGTCTTCCTGTTACCAGTTCTCCTCATTTCTCTTGGCGTTCCTGAATGACTCATTACTTATGTGGTCTTTCCCTACCCTCCAATCCCAGGAAAGGATCCTCTAGAATTCCATTACTAACACCAAAATCCATTCAAGCTGAAGTAGAAATAATAGTCATTATTTCTACCAAGGAAAATAGTTTACTTTTATTCATTGTGCAGCTAGTACACACACAAACACACACACGGATCTTAGATAACTTTTGGACACCCTGTGAAACTACTTTTGGCATTTGATAATAATCTATTAGCAATGTAAACTGATGATGGGAAGAAATGGCTCTTCAAGAGTTACATTAGTGATTGTTTTGGCTCTATCTTTGCTGTGATGATTTCTGATGTTCTATTCTTTCATTAAGCATACATTTTAGAATCCATTATTTTTATTCCAATTCTATAGGGTCAACAGGATATAGGGACACTATTTCGTTACTGGGCACAATTCTTTTCTGGCAATGGGGAGGTTTTTCATTTATAAGTGTGATCTGATCATCTCTTACAGTCAAACTATTGATCTTTTTTCTTTTGTCATCTATTCTCACTCATCAGCCACTAAACACATACAGAAATTTTGAGAGCTTGGTGGCAACCCAACCTAAGAAGTGTACCATATGATCTTATCACATATTTACAAATAATATATTTCCTATATAATATAAATGAGAAGAAATCTTTCTAAATCATCCATGAGGAATAAAATGAACATGTATGCAAGGGAAATGTAGTGCTGATTTCTCACTAAAGTAAAATGTCTGTCATTTGGGTAAATTTTTATCCTGAAATATTCCAAGAAGTCTTGGAATATTCCACATAATGGAATATTCCATCAGTTCCACATAATGAACTGATAGACTGCTAAAATTTTCTGAGTAATAAAATGATAATTCAAAAATTAATGAAGAAAAAATTAATGAGGAAGAAAAACGTGAGAAAACTCACTATTTTATTTATTTACCTTATTACAGTGGTGTCCAACCTGTGGCCTGCGGATTAGATGCTGATTTTGTGAATACTTTTTTGCTTTTCTGGTGTATCAGATATAGGGGAAAAGTATGCATGGACTATCTTTTTTTGCTAATCGGGTTGCATTATTATTTGTGTATTTAATATGTGGCCCAAGAAAATTCTTCTTCCAATGTGCAGTAGAGGAAATAAAAAGATTAGATACATCCCTGCTTATAACTTCAGGAATATTTCATAACATAAATTCTACAAGTTTAATAATGTAAGATATATAATTTTCTATTATTCAAATTTTATAATGAAATTATATAAATGATATTTGCATTAAAAGAAACAAACCTATTACAGATATAAAGAAAAATTCAAGGATGAATCCTCCAAACTTTATGTACACTGAGATGCGTTAGAGGCATCTACCCTGGTAGGAAGGAAGAAATCTGAATCTGAAATGAGTATATTCTATTTCTAGTCTTGAATTCTTATTTTCTAGTACCCACATCTTTTTGAAGATTTTATGGTAGCCAAATACTTTTCTTTAAAGTAGTACTTTTTAATTAAAAAGTAATTACTTAATCTATTTCTTTTATATTTAAAAATAAATCCTTATCATCAAATTCAGTGGACAATTGTTTAGTTAACTTTCCTATTTAGTCAAGAAAATTATTTGTATGTCTTGAAATACCTATAATAGATGTCTTTATAGCACATTTTTCCTTATGCGATTCTTGGCTGATTTACTTGTCATTTTATCTTTGATTTTCTCTTTTCCTTGGGACTACTTGTTCACCAGAAAGAATCCTAAAAAACAACTCCAAGATGAAAGTAAGAGTTCAACAACTCTAAAATGAAAGAAAAGAGGCAGTTGCTGAAGCTGGGGCAAGATGGAAAAATCATCCAAGTGCCTTTAATAACCTTTGAGGCATTAAGATTGTTGAAGGCAACTTCGTGAAAAAATAAAATGGAAAACATGTATAGTTTGCTTCAAGTCATCTTTCTGGGCAAGAACCATCACTTTATTCTCAAATAAGTATCTGGTTGCACCCCTTCCATTAACACGAGGGTTACCATGTATATATTCCGATAATGCAGCACCAATGAATCTTCCAGGCAAGCACCAAGAACTGGATCCAGTCCAGATGTGATGATGGCACGTTAATAAGCTATCTTCCTTTAGTTATCTCTTCATTTTCTGAGACTCATTCACAGAGTAGCAAAGCCATTAACTCTGGATGAGGTGCTCTGCCCAATACATTCCTCTTGATTAAATTCGTTGACTGGGACTTATCTGCTCACTTGACTCTTCATCTCTATGGGAAATAAACTCTTGCACAACATCCTTCAAAGGGCACAGAAGAGGCACCATAAAAAGTAGAAGCATACATTGAGTGAACAAATAACTGAATAAATAGTTCATAAGATGTTGGAGTTAAACTAGCCTTGCAGGTTAGGGGCCACTAAGCAGAGTAACAGAATTGTAAAGTTTAAAGACATTGCAAAAACCTATCTATCTAGTACACTGCCCTATTTATTGAATTTAGAAAGCTTTGTATGAAAAACAGAATTTTAGTCTTCATTAAAAATTTTGGGAGATGGTAGTGAGATACACACTTCTTTTTAAAAGTTGTTTTTTTTTTAAATTTTCTATCATTATTTTCTGCTAAGAAAGCTAAGAGGCATTTTTGTTCTCCTCTGAAGATTATTTAAGAGTACAAAGGCTTTGGCACTGAGGAGAAAATGCTAGAAAAGTTCTAATCAAGGCAAAATATCTGACACTGTAAGCACTTTTCCTATGATTAAGGAACTTTCACAGGAGAAGCAACATGTGCCCCCCCCTTTTTATTTGGCACAGCAATATGCAGCAAAAAGAAGACAATAGAAATATAATTAAAATATGGCATAATAAAAGTGGAGTCCACAACTGCCAATTCTTAATGAAACAAATATTGTATAGAATATCCATTTGTAGCCATAAAAATCATTAAAAACATCTTTTTATGAGTCAAGAGATAATATATTAGGAAAATAAAGTTCATAAAGAATCTAGTTTTTGACAGTTGGTGCCATAAAGCATTTATTATCTCTGATTAGCAAAACAGTTTGTTTGAAAGCAACTAGTTTGGAAGATTACAGACAGGAGTGCAAGTGTAAAAACGTATGAGGTTTATATAGAAGGCTATTATTTTACAAACAAGAAATGATTTAACATGGTCTGAGCGAAGATTATTTGGAATCACTTTCATGTCATAGAACTCAATAACTAATGCTTTTTAAAAATTTCGCACAATTCTTCCTCATCTACTTATAATTGTAGGGCATTATTAGTTTCGTGAGTATCATGTTTCTAGATACTGGGTGTTGAAAGATTTATTCATGTTGAGCTGTGCCCTAGGATAATTTTAGTTTTCATAAAACCTAATTCTACAATTACAACCATCTGAGAAAATGGGTATTCTTCCTACTAATGTGGGAGTAAGAAGACACATTTTTGTTGTAAGACTGATCTTCACAAGTGATTTTTTTCTCATTTTCTTTAAACTCCACACTTAATTTTTTTTTATTATTAGACCCTCTACTCACAAATGTTCAACTGTCATAAAAGATCAATGTTACTGAACTGCCAACATTAATCTTTTGTTTGAAATGTATGGAGACAAATAAAGGAGACAAATGTCTTTGTGCAATAGAAGCAGATATTGAAATGACAAATAACATAACCTGTAAACACTAGTGCTGATATTCTTGAGTAGAAGAAATTTCTAAATATCAAAGATAGTGGCAATACTTTCAGGGGCTCCAAATAAGCCACAGATGATACGTAACCGTGGACCTTTCATTCTTACAATCGTATGCTAAATAAGTCTGCTCTCCTTAGAATGGGGAATTCTATGTGCCCATTTCCAGAAATGCTGCGGCAGATAAGTAACACTGTCATATTCATTTTGTCAACTACACGCTGATTGTCTTTTCCTATCTGTAGTTTGGGAACATTATCAAGGTCAGAAACGATCTCTTAGAAAACCTTCCCTAATGGGGCTATGTTAGATAATTTCTGTAAGGGACTCCCATAAATAAACTTTGTAGAAATACACATATATTTTCCAAGATTTACTCATTGACCATGGCAAAAGGAAAGACGTACCAGAAAGCCTTTGGGAATTTAAAATCAAAAGGAGAATGAATGTATTTTCATTTAATCACTGAAAATGTGATATTGGAGGATAGCACACCCCATTTTTTGAGATGCTTTGACAATGATCCTACTATATCTACCTTCCTAATCTCTCCCTATTTATTTTGTTTTATTTTGACAAATTACTTATGAAGCATTTGCAACTGATGCACATACCACAAAATTATTTCTGCCAAGCTTCCTCTGTGACCTGCCCGTGGGACATGACATGCTCCAAGATGCATCGCTCTATCAACCCGCATTTTTCCAGGACAATGCAAATTATGACAAATCCCATCATCCTGCATTATGTGCTTCATGCTAATCTCACTAATTTAAAAGAATCAAGAGAGCTTGCTGTTCCGCTGAAGGGCATACTGTCTGATTGAATGATAAGAAAACATTTGCCATCCCCTCTCAGGAACCCAGCTGTGGCCACCACTGTTCCACTTCTGTGTGGCAATTGCTCTTGCTGTGTAACTTCCATACCAGTATTAACTTTGCATCACCTGAGCTATTTGACCGGAAATCCCTAATCACCAGGAGAGACAGTTATAGAGTCCAGAAAATAAAAGGTATTTGGGGAGGAGTAAGTGAAAAGAGGAAGTAGTATTTTTACTGACTGCAGGATGCCTGTCTTCATCTCTACCTATTTAAAATGAAGAGTTAAAATCAAACTTGTTATTTATATGCTAAAGGTACGACAATTTCTAGAGTTGGTAGCCCTTGGGAAGTTTTCTACTTCTGGGTCACTTAAAATGGCCACTTCAGAAGTCTCTTAAGACAGTAACTTTGAGGATAATTCCTCTGGGCTTCAGAAGGTGGCAGTATTACTACATGAAAGAAGTTTAAGGTCGCCGTGATATTCCATGGCCACGTTGCTGAAATAAACATGTTTAATTCCCAAAGAAACATATATTTTATCCAGTGGCATAATTTACTTATAACATTAAAACTCAAACACGGAGCAATTTGTAGCAATAACCATGATTATGCTGTTAGTGGCCCAAATGTCACTGTCTAGATTAGGCTAAATGATACCTAGCACCGAAGAGCTTCTGTGATTTATTTTTTATGATCATGGGTAGAACTTGCATGCTTAAAAGGCTCACCAGAAAACTGCCTTCAATAAATAAAAAGGGATGAAAAGATTGAAAAAATCTCATATTATCAGACATGTGATTGTAAAAAATTGTCATAAGGATGAGGTAAATTTTAAATCTCAGAGACACTTCCAAAAAAAACAGAGGTAAATATCTTAAGCATTTCTAATTTTATGTTTTAGACCTTAAAATATTTACTGTAAGCATGTGACTTACCTTATAAATTGAAATGTAACTAAACTGTTCTGTCTTTTATAAGTGTTTCTTGAAATGTCACAACAAAATTAAGGCTTTTATTATATGTAATGCACTAAAATTGATTCTTTTAGCTACTTCTAGAAAATGCAGAAATATAAATCTGTTGATAAGTGTTAAGATTAAAATATCTTTAATAATTTACTTCTGGAGAGTTCTGGTCTAATGCATACTTCTACCTGGAAACTACATAATATAGACCTTTTTTGGCCATTATCATACATCAAATTGAAATTGTTATGCAGAATCAAAGTAAAAAAAGGAATGTAAACCACACTAAAGTTGTGAAGGAATTTAAGCCATACTAACTGATGTTGAAATGGTTTTACAATGAACACACATTTTACCACTTAGAAAAATAAGGGCAAATTTAAATCAACATTTACATCTTTAAAGGGTGAGGAGCCTGTGGCCTTCTGATTTCAAGATTGTTCTTTTTTAAGCATCAAAGGAAGCAAGAAAAGCTTCATCTTTTTCTCCTGCACCCCTTTTAATAAAAAGGATTTGTTCTGTAAAATTAGGATTCAGTCAAAAGGTTGCACTTAAGGACCTAGGAGGCCACATTTGGCCTTAAGGCCGGGGGTTCCCCACCTTCCCAGTGAGACCCATTCCCCTCAGAGGAATATGACGATGTGAACATCATTTCAGCAAAGACGCTGGGCACACCCTGCACATGCTGTGGCTTGTTGACATGAACCAGGGCAGGCAGACACCAATAATACATGAAGTGCGGTTCAGAGGCAATTAGGATCAGTTGTCAAGGCCAGGCCATTAATGAAAGAACATGTCAGAGGAGCTGGAGACTTCAATGGTTGAGGGCAAGAAGGCGATTTAGTGTGACAGATCGAGTCCTTCCAATGTCCTCAGTGGTACATGCTAATACCAGCCTTAACAACCTTTTGTGGCAGTGTATAATGCAACTAACATGGACTTTGATTCAGCAAAATGACTGCTGCCACTGTTAGTCTGTCTCATTTCAAACAATGGTAAAAGCATTGCTACAAATAATTACCCACTTTTGTCCCTCCCTCTGCCACTTAAAGCATCCACCCTTTGTGCATGCCATCATTGTTCGTTACCAGGAGGTTAGGGTGTTGATCACTTTTGGAGCAGGTGATCTGTTTTTTTTGTCAGTGCATATTATCCCAACTAATTAATTATAATAAATTTCAGAAGGTAAAATAAATAATTAAGTCTACCACATTCTCATATAATAGTATTAACAGCTCCCAACACAAGTCAAATTTGTCTAGAAGAAACAATGTCTACCATCTAAGTTACTCTCAGGCAGGAAGGGAAGTTGCTTACTTACACTCCACAACAGTTTGCAGAAAATGAACCTTATCCTCAAAGAAGCGAAAGCAGGAGCATTACAGAAAATCACCAAACTGCCACTTAAAAAAAGGCTTACAATTTGATAGCAATTTAAAATTAAAATCTATGTGCCTATAACCTGACAATCAATACTAAGTAGGGGCAATACACTAAACACTGGTCTGCAGTCCAGGTAAAGGACAATGGAGGCGTGACACTCCAATACAGGTCATGCTACAGACTTTCATGTCATGATAAAACTGCATAGCATTACACTCTTAAATTTTTTTATGTGTGCAGGCCTGTTATTTGTTAATTTTTGGTTCCTCTTATATATTTTTATTTTCTGCTTATTTGTGTAAGATATTCTTATGGAGGGGGAAATTGACTTAATAGAAGAAAAATGGCTTAAATTCTCTGATAATTTTGTAATGTTCTCATCCTTTCCCAATTTTCCAGGACCTACCTCCCATGTCTCAGCTACCAAACGTGATGTTGCAATATCCTGTTGGGCCTAAGGCAGACTGCTCTCGTTTGTCTATTTATGAATGACCAGACAGACGTGAAGAATAGTAGTGAGGTAGAGATTAATCAAAATTGTTTTGTCAAGGTGGTACCTTCTTATAATACACATTTTTTTCTGGGTCTTATTTTCCTTTTTTTCTAGATAGTCTTCACTATTTTCTATCTCTTCTACCACTATACTCTTTTTTTCCAGACCTAGTCACTGCTACTCCTTCCTCTAATATTTGATTCATTCTCATACTTTTTGCTTCCTCATAGAAGCACCTCTTTCCTTTCTCAGGAAATATTTCAAAACTGAGCACTAAAAGGAGTAATAATATATATATATATATAAAAGAAACAGTACAAATGTGTAAATGTTCATGCAATCTCAAAATATGATACATTTGCATAGCTTACTGCAACCTTAAACTCCTGGGCTCAAAAGATCTTCCTTCATCCTCCTGCCTGGCTAATTTTTTATTTTTTTATTTTTTGCAGAAACAGTCTCTTTCTTGCTCAGGCTAGTCTTAAACTCCTGGCCTTAAGTAATTCTCCCCCCTCAGCCTCCCAAAGTGCTAGGATTACAGGTGTGAGCCATTGTATCCGGCCCTCAAAATATATTTTCATACATAATTTTTTTGATAAAAAATATTCAGAAAAATAAATCACCATCCTAAAAATACATTATTTATAATTGTATCCAACGTAAACAAACTCCAAGCACCTTGTGGTATTAGTAAGCTATTATTACATTAAAAATATACTACAAATATAATTTGTCTACCTGGTCCTAACTGATAACAAACATATCTCTTTTTAGAGGGAAGCTCAGTAGATCAATGACCAACTCTTGGTTGGTCTTTAAGACATCTAGCTTAAATCAGGCCTCTAAGTCTGGGTCTCTGCTGTGAGACATGATATTTCTGTGCCTTGATATGAGCATGTGTCATATCTGCTCCCCCCCTAATTGTTTAGGACTAATATGATGACAGAACTGGTTCAGCTGGTGACAAGAATTAGTCTTCATTATTTTTCAGGCTGTTAGCCTTCATGACACAGAAATAGGCCAACCGGGCTGAAAATGAAGTACTGCAAAGTTAGCAATGACTCTACCCCATTGGCAGGATCAGGACTTTAGAACTTTCTGAAATAAAACTGATTTTATACTTTTCATTTGAATAGTAAGAAATTCACATCTAGCAAAAGAATATCCTGAGAAATTTCCTATGTTTTTTAAAGTACATTTTTTGAAGCGAGCAACTTTTTGAGATGGCTTTTGGTTGTGCATTCAGTTTCTCCCCTTCGTTGTCTGAAAGCCTGGCATTTCTCATCTGTTGTAATATGTTTACTTTAAGTATAACATTTTAAATGTATTATTTTGCCTTCTAAAAACTTACTCTTAGAAGGTTTGTTTTCCTTTACAAGCATAATTATATCTACTTTCTTCAATCATTACCTCATATTTTAATAATATGCTGCCATTTGGGTGCAGCTATAATCATAATAATGAACATGGAGTTCAAAGATCACTAGATATATAGATGGCATGAACCATTAGCAAGAAATATTTTACAGCATAGAGATCACACATTAAAAAACTCTGAAATTCACTATACAATTTGCTATTCTAAGGCAGCTTTCTATGTAATTAACATAAATCTCTTTATAAAACATGCTAGTTTTAATAACAAATAGGGACATTTTACAGGAAAAATAAAGAATAGAACACAAATAAAATTATAATATGAATAATTTAGTTATCTCCTTGTCATATCTCATAATGACACTGTGCAGCTATCATGGACGTAGACTAGAACTAGTTCCCTTAAAAAATAGGCTTCTCTTCTTTCCCTATATGCCATTGAAATTCATATCATCACACAATTCTTCCACACAGAACACATAATTAATCCTAATTGTTTCCAACACTCTGAAGAGGAGAAATGGAATCCATGGTTTCTCCTCGTGTGTGTGTCAGGGCGTTCTGGCCACAAGGGCACCATTTAGTAAATTACTTTCTCCAAAACGCTGGCCAGTAGCCTCTTGGCCTGAAAGAGTTAATGAAGGTGCCACAGGTAAGTCACTGAATTCCTTTGTGACAGAAAGATGAAACTCAGTGATTGTTCAGAGGTATCCTACTCTGCTATTGAATGATGATCTAGTAAGGAAAAAAAAATCACTTCTCACATGCAGGTCTTAACAAGACAAATGAAGATTCTGCACCGTAAATGCACGGAGGGGGTGGTGTAAAAGGAATGTAATGGAGTTCCTGACTGGTACAAAATTAACATGGAAACAGAATGAAATCTTCCCTTGTGATGATTCTTCAACTTTGTTATGACTTTTGTCCAAGCTGACCTAACTCTGTACTAATGTCTTACAATATTTCTCTTAGAGGACACTTGCTAGCATGAGAGGAAAGCACAACTTCCTTAAAACCTTTGGCATTCTAACCTCCAGGCTTTAAGTCCTACTCAGTGGGGAGAGAGCCCCACACCTCAGGCAGGTCAGGTGAGGCCAGGTGTTTGCTCTGACTCTGACTAACTCTGCCCTTCCCCAAGCATCTTTGGCATTACCGCACTCCGAAGAGTGCCCTAGTTCCTGAATCTACTCCTAGTTCAGACAGTTGTTTTCCTGCTTAAAAGATGTTACATGACTTCATCCCTCCTCTCTTCACTTCTCTTTTCTCTATGGGTGGCTTTCCTCAGTTCCTAGACTTTAATCACTATCTATAGGCTGTGACTTTCAATTTTCTATGTGTAGTCTTAACTGTTCCCTCAAGTTCCAGATCATATAATCATCCACCTGCTTGATAAAATAAATTTAATCTGCCTCAGCCACCCAGCCTCTTCCTTAAAAAAAAAATCCTTTGATTTTCCCCTACTCCCACAAAACCTGTTTTTTTTCCCTATTCTTCCCCTATCTCAATGTATAAGTCTACATTATTTGATGGTCAAGACAAAAACCTAGGAGTCATTCTTAATTCTTACCTTTCCTTCACCAACCATCAGCAATCTCTGGTAACTCCACTCAGATGACACAAGCTAAATCCACCCTTTTCTTTATCACTTATCACTGCATCCTGCCTCTCCAATCTTATCTCTGACATTTTCTTTTTCACTCACCATATTTCCCCAAAGTATCTCCTTCTGGTCTCTCCCTACTCTTCACTCAGCTACTCCTTGAGGAAAAGACTTCTCTGACTCCTTAATCTAGAAATGGATCCCTCCATAATTATTTTGAGTCCTAATTTATTTTCTTCATAGTAATGAGAAGCTGAAATTATTCTATTTATTTGTGTGCTTATTGTCTGCTTCTCCACTCAATACAGACTGGAAAAGGCCAGAGCCATATGTTCAACTGCTAGATGTAGGTGAATGAATGGATGTGGACTGAAAGTGTGGTTGAGGTAGAGAAAATAATAATGAGAAAAAAAAAAAACCTGAGTTCAACACAATCAAATATGAACTTTAAAATAATATCACCCTGGCTGAAGAGCCAGAGTTAATACCAAAGTATTAGCCAGGAAGCTGCAAGAGCAGTTTGGGTGAGTGACAGTGGGAGCTCATGCTAGGACAATGGGCACCGAGATGTAACAAGTGAATGAATTACACAAATATTTAGGAAGAAAATCATTTGTCCTATCACACTTGAATTTAAAAAAGGAGGATAAGGGAAAGGGAAATTTATAGGGTATTGCTACGATTTTGTATTTATGCCTCACTGACTCAGAGACATTGGGAGTGGCCAAGGTATAAGGGACAAACCATAAATTGCTTTGGGGGCATGCCAAGTTTGATTTTCTTGACACATCATGAAGAGGTGATAAATGGCAGGTAGATATCAGAGTCTGGAGCTCTGAGGAACCACCTAGATGAAGGGTATAAATTTGTGAGTTATTTGCATATGCACGGGTGGTGATGGAAGGCATCATGCATATGGATGAGATTACCTAGGAAGAAAGTAGTGTGGAAAGAGGGCTTAGGGCTGAATGCATAGAAGGTAAAGATGGTAAACCTGCAAGAAATGACCAGTGAGATGAAGAAACACAAACAGAAGCTCGGGGTGCCCAGCAGCCTACAAGCCCGCCTCTGCTTTTTATCCTTATCTGGTTCTTACCTGAAGACTCACCAGTTGACTCAGCTTTGTGCATGAGCTGGCACAGGCTCTACTTTTGTTCTGCCCACACTGAGTTATGGTAATGCATCTATGGTGTTTCTGGTCTTTGTCCTTAACTGCTGAGCTGTTTTTATTTTTTCTGTACACGTCGTTTTCTTCAAACCCAGAAAGTCTCTCCTGACCACATGGCAAGATTTGCCCTACTGTGTATGAAGTAGCACAGTGTCGTAGGGTAGCTGAGGTGAAAAATCTGGGTTCAGATTTTGTCTGTGATCTTACAGGGTCACAGGAGATATTGAGAGGGGCACAGAAGATAGTGCTCTTACAGGGGCAGTAGAATCTAGTGAGATATTTACTAGATTTCTGTGTTGTGGTTTTCTCAACTATAAAGAGAGAATAGCAATAGTGTCTACCTCATAGAATTGTTGTGAGAAGTAGAATTTATGTAAAAACTTGGAATAGTGCTGACACATACATGGCAAGTGCCCAAAACATGTTAGCCATTATTATACTATGGTATTTGCCAAGGTCACTGACAAAGCTAGCTTCAAGTCATCGTGACTTGTCTAGAACCAGAGGGGGTAAGACAGGGTGGAGTAGGGGCTGAGTAGAAATAGTAGTCAAAGGATAGTCAAAGCGGCCTCTGAAAATACAACCCAAATGACAAAGAGCAGCCAGCCATGCAGAGACATGAGTGAGAACAAGCGTGGCATGCTGAATGAGTACAAATAAAAGGTGGTGTGGCTGGAGCACAGTGAAAAAGGAGAGTAGTAGAAGATGGGACAAACAAGGGTTCTACCTGTCATGCTGACAGGCCACAGCGAGGAGCTCGCATTTTATTTTTAATTTTATGGAATCTACAGAAATGTAATCAGATTTATATTCTTAAAATGTCATTTTCAGTACTCAGAGGAGAATAAATCACAGGAGGGGGCAGAGGAGAAATGGGGAGATCAGGTAACATGGAGAAGAGCGAAGGTAGCTTGGAGGGTGGGACTGAAAAGCAACAGGTAGGTTCTGAACGGGTTCAGGGAGTAAAAGGGGTAGGATTTTTGGATAGATGTAATGGTCAAAAGAAGGAACCTGAAAAATTCCTAGGTTTTGGGTTTGAGCAATAGGGTGTTTATGCTATTTCCTGAGATGAAGAAAGATTTATTTGGGTTTGAAAGAAGGATGGGAATTAAGTCAGGGTGATAAGCTATTATGTTGGGTATTGTCTTTCACCCCATGTGGTATAACTCGGTATTTCCCACATAGTTCTGGTGGACTGGGGATCTCAAATATTCTTCACAATAAAAATAACTAAAGAATCCCTTTGATCCGATCTTCTGTACCCCTGTAAAATCACAGACACATATGGTATCATCCTTATGCTGGGGCTTGTACTTCATTCAGCTATATTACCTGCTACATAGAGTACCACTAGGTGATTCAGAAATCAATTCTACTACCATTTCTGAAGGTCTGAAAAAACTCATCTACTTGCCATGTGTTAGAAATGAATGATCACCCTGGAGTTATTCAAGACTTTTCTTGATTATTTCAATAAAATGGTATTGTTTCCAAGTTAAAAAAACAACAGAATTATATGAATCAAGAACCAAGGAACTTATCAGTGCTAAATTACACTAATTATTTTAGATAGTACTATGTAGGTGTAGAAGTCAAGCAGGTGGGAAGTGTAAGGAAGACATGTGTAAATTCACACTTCATGGGTACCATGGCCACTATCTAGGTGATGGGCATACTTAGAACTTTGATTCAAATGGTACAAAAGCAATTTATGTAACCAAAATATTGGAGCTCCTGTAATATTGTGAAATAAAATTAGGAAAAAAGGAAATTTAAAATTATATGTGTTATTAAAAAGTTCCTTCCAATAATCATTTTATCACATACTTTAATAGGTAATCATGGACTTTGTCATCCAAGCCACGACATTTATGAGAGTGAAAGAAGGACCTATTGATAATTACAGTAAAATACCACGACTGCCCAGGAAAACTGGGATTTAAGGTTATTCCATTTATAAAGCACAGTGTCTTAAGACCTCAGCTTTCATTCATTCAGCTAAATCAAATGGTGAAATATGAAGAATACAATAAAAGAAAATAAAAATCAGGGATTCTCATCTTGCTTAATGCCCCTTTCTCCTTTGTTTTTCATTTAGTCAATCTGAATACATAATAACTAAGTTTTGAAAAGTCAGTTTGCTAAATTAAATTTGCAAAACAAAGCCAGATAAAATTCTCATTTCATTATATCAACCTAGGTCTTATATTAGGGCTTTCAAAACATAAAGAGGATGCTCTAGATTTATCTAATCATTAAAAGAAAAATTTATCTTAAAAAACTAAAAAATTATAAAGATTAAAAAACACAAATTTGAACATGTAGTCTGTACAGAAAATACACATAAGTTTGTTAAAATATAAGCATTCAAAGGAAATATTATTTATATATAGAGTAAAACTACCATATTTATAGTTTGATATCTAACTATATAATAGTTAATTATGTCATATCTAATAGAACTAAGGCAAGTCAAGCTGCATGCCAAATCTTTAGTAACCAAAGAGAAGAGGTTCCCCTTAATGTAAATACTTGGGGGTGTTTATTTTCTCATTTCAGTTATCATTTTCAAAAAAATGCTGTATTTTCTGTGTAACCTATTTTTCATCTGCCCAATTACTAGCAATCTTTTTTCTACTATCAAAAATGATCATTTGTTTCTTTATTGTAGTAGATAAAACATCCTTTCATTGTTTCAGCTCACAAGCTGTGCAGATCCTACCCACTGTTCTTGCCTCCAGCACTTCACATTATTGGTGTATTATTTCATGCATGCCCTACTCTTTTATCAATTGCTTTTGAAGTAATGTTAATAGACTAGAAAATTGAGACATTTATGAAGTATAGGCAGTGTTTATGAAAAAATCCATAAAATATGACACAGGCAAGACAAGATAAAAGCAGCATTTTAATAGATTATGGCAAAGAGATCCTGTCAGAGTTGACAACTGACTCCTTCGAGATCACTAATTTTTATGGGATTAATTCTGTGGTATAAAAAATTAAGTTAAATGTCCTAATTAATCTGTAAATAGCACACCCACAATTAAACCTTGTGGCCCCTTCCTGAATTGGGGCTGAAATGATTTTTGAAAAGTAATTATCTAATATTCATAATGAAGGTTTTTCTTTTTTTTTTCTTCTTTTTTTTTTTTTTCTCATGGCATTTCAGCTAAATATCCACCTGGATTCAAACTGGAATAGCAGTTTTCTGATATACAAATCAGTTCACTGATTAGTGTGAAACCACATCAATTAGACGCATAAGCTATACACTTACAATGGCTTACATGTAAAAAATAAAATTTGGAGAAATGTTGCAGCAGTGAGGTGATAAAAGAAAGATAGAATTTCTCCATATAGGGGCAACCCTTCTTTGTGCCAAAATTTGTAGAACCCAGAAAGGATGAGTTTTCTTTCCTTATGGAGATGATAATGTGGTGATGTCTTATCTCTTATGTAGGAGTCACAAAGTGCATTTTGTTAGAATTAGCAAAGAAAGGACTGCCCAGCTCTTTCTTCCACCACGATGCTATGGCAGATGCTCAAGAAATATTGGTTTCGTTCCTCTTCCTTCTTTCACTCCACCTTTAATATTTGACCTTAACAATGCTTTCTGTAAATGTATTTTCTTATCTGTAGTCAGATGGCAAAATATAATTTATTAAATATAAAATATTTTAGAATATTTTGTGACAGTGCTACTAGTAATGCATACAACATTTTATGATCCATCTCCATTATTTCATTTCTTCTTGACAGCAGCACCGAAAACAAGTATAGTATACTGCTACCATCTTGTTAAAAAGAAGGAAACCGAGGTTCAGAGGTCTTAAAGGAATTACTCAAATCACATACACAGCAGGTGACAGAACAGATTCTTGAAGATAGATCTCCTGACAGTCAATCCCACGATTTTTTTCATTATAAGTCCACTGTAAGGTTATATCTTTGTAGTTAGAAATAATCTATTGATGAAGTAAAATATATCAGTTTTGGTGCAAAGAAAGTTTATTAAAATTAGTGAGCTCTCAATTAAAAAAAAGGGGGGGGGTAGCCACTGACTACTTACTTTTTATTTGAATATTCTGTTTTTTTTTTTTTTTAGAAATAAGAACGGAGTAACCTTTTTTTTTTTTTTTTTTTTAAGAAAGTTCAGTCATTTTCTTCTTTAAGTTCTAATAAAGTAGGGTTGTGAAAGTTGATCATTTTTTCATTTATACTTTATGACCATGGTAATAGGTAAGTTGTGGTTACATTCCAGAGAAAAATACTGTAACAAAGTGGTCTATTACTTCCATGCAGTAGTACCAGTACATATAGTAAGAAAGCAAATACTGAGGTTCTCAGATACAATAATCTAGTTTTCTGATTGCTTATAGTTTTACATAAGTGACTTAAATATTTTGTCTAAACTGATCTGTTGATGTGGTTCATTTCATTAAATGACACATTTATTGGATTATCTAACAGATCAAATCTTACAGTCCAGCCCAAACCTCTCCCATCTCACATGAGGAAATAGAGAAATGAAAGACACTAAGTGACTTGCTCAAGATCATGTACAAATTATGTTGCAGATTCCTAAGAAGAACTTACTACTTTTTTTTTTTTTTTTTGAGACAGAGTCTCACTTTGTTGTCCTTAGTAGAGTACCGTGGTATCACAGCTCACAGAAACCTCCAGCTCTCAGGCTTAAGCAATTCTCTTGCCTCAGCCTCCCAAGTAGTTGGTACTACAGGCACCTGTCACAATGCCCACCTATTTTTTATTGATACAGTTTGGCCGGAGCTGGGTTTGATCTCGCCACCCTTGGTATATGGGGCCAGCACCCTACACACTGAGCCACAGGCACCACCAACTTATTACTTCTAAGTTCTAGTTCCATTTTCAATAAATGACATTTTTTGATTTTATCAGAATATTATTCATTCAAAACCTTTTGTCTAACATTTTAGGACATCCTCTGATGGAACATCCTTCAACAGGTGAAACATTTAAGAACAGACAGACCCAGCTGACAGAAAGAGAAAATAATAAATGGCACCTTTTTCATCTCTAAACTCTCTAATTCCAAGAAAACACCCTAAAGCCTTTGCCTTGGGTAAAAAATATTTGAAATGCCAAATCCGGTTATCAATTCATCTCTATGTGTGTCGGGAAGGATTACTAAAGTTAAGTATATTCTAAGCCTGTTTATATCCAGCATTCCTCCTGATGTTCCAGTAAGAGTGCCTATTTTTATTTTTATTTTTGAAGTGACACTAACCTGAGAAGAAAGAAAAAAAGAGTATGTTTAAGCCGTTCTTCAAAGCTCATCTCTATGAAGCTATTTTGATGGTTTAAAAAAAGCAGCAAGCTGCAGCTAAATTAGATAGTCTCACTCTCACATTCTCTGAATACAAGTAACAAATGAGCGGGATGCACATACAGAGTTTATAAGCAGATTTGTAATTCTGCTTATTTTATGCTGTTATGATGGTCTAGAATTGAAAAGAGGGCCAATTTTAGTCACAGAGGGACATTTTTATACTATTGTTTTCACATCTTCATATGAGAACAAATGAGAAACCTCCTTGTATGGTGTGTCACATAGAACATGGAATATTCACATGCCCAGCCCATGTACTCAATAATGCTACTAAGATGATACATGAAGGCTTTTAAGTATTTGATAATATTTGTTGAATAAATAAATTTGGACATCTCTGAGTCAGGTAGTATCCTGTTGCTTTACTTTAAATATCTTTAAAGGATACACAATAACTCCTTTTTAGGGTGTATTATGCCTCCAAATAATTACTAGTAACATTCCATACATTCACAATGTTCAATAGAATTCAATAGAAAACAATGAGTCTTAAAGTCTAAAAGGACATTGCACTATTTTTCCACATACCCACAGATACTCTGCACCAACAAAATGAACATTTTCCAAACCACTTATGTTTTTGGCTCCCGATTACTACCATGATTCAAACCACTTAGGTTTTCAGTTTTAGATTATTCTCTTTTACATTCAGTTAACATTTTAGAAGGTTCATAATTGACTTGAAATCTACTTTTTCTTTACTCGCCACAATACCACCTGTGTAAGGGTTTGAGAGTTTTGAAGTGAGTATAGAGAAATTACAGATTCTTGGTTACTGTCCTTAGACCATTTAAAAAGCCTACTAAAGATTTTACATCAACAGAATTTTATACATATGTCTAACAAAGATTAGTTACAATTTGATTTTCAGCTTTTTAAAGAAATTGTTCTTTTTTACAGCCATCAACCAGAAATTACATTAAAATAGTAATAGAAAATTAGCATTATGTAAAAGAAACACACCAAATTAGACCTCAAGGATCAACATGGTAAAGTTGATAATTTTTTTTAATGGGTATTCTGTTTTTCTTGTGTTAGGTAATAGTATTGTTGGAACAGTAAGTCTTTAACATCTGTGTACTTTGGATCACCTTAAGACAGCTGGTTCCTCTCAAAACTGCTCATCCTTTGTTCTTTCTATATTCTGACCTGGTCCCCTAGTCTTAAGACAGCAATGTGCTTTCTGCAGCCAGGATATCCTCTTCAGGACTGTCAGACAATCTCAAATAATTGATGTGCTAGTCTGGTGCTCTGGTATTTTTCCCTTTAGTAAATCTCCAGTAAATCTGGGGTTCATTCTATAAGAATGCTAATTACATCTACTCTTACTAACTTTATGCACATTTTTCTTATTTTCTTGTATCTTTGGAGGTAAGTTGCAAGTTTATAAACAATGTATTTCTAAAATAATTTTTACAGTATTACATAGAAGTAAAACACATTTCCCATCAAGGTGAATTGAAGCGGTGAACTCATTTGGATCTCTTCCCTCCAGAACTGTACCCTGCCCCCATGCTATAGCCTGGGGCATGATTCCTAAGCCTGCTCTGAAAATTAGAAATTATTTACCTATTTGCCTTTTACTTCTTTTCCTCTTACTACTACTTACTATGCTTATTCTAATGTGGATACTGTTCTATACCTTCTGAGGTCATGTCCTTTATTGAGTCCTGGTACTCCATCATGCAAGGCCCAAGCAAGGCAGGGTCAGGCTCTTGCAGGCTATTAGACTTATTTTTTTCCTATAGAGATGTTTTCACATAAAGACAGACCTCTATCAACCTCAGGGTATTAATTCTAAACCTCTTGTCTTAACATAAATTGTACCATGTCTCCCAACCTGTTGATTTTGGATTTGAATCTCATGATTTATTATCTTTTTGGAGCCTTATATAATCTCTCATTCTGTGTCTAAAAAGTATGTTTCTGGATTCAAACTTTTGCTTTTATTCTTGACCATATTTGGATTTATTCTATGAATAGGTTACTTCCCTCAGTAAAGTCCAGGGCCACAGTGGTTCCCAGAACCCTTTAACTACCTCAGCAGAGCCTCCTGCAAAGACCAACATATTCAAAGTATGACTCCAAACGTAAGAACCCAACTGGGAAAGGTCAAGAGACCAAGAGTGAGGGGATGTTGTTGTGTAGCCTTAAGAACCAAATTAGGTTCAAAACAAGGTCGCGAGGAGGAAACAGAGCATTTCAAGTATAAAGAAGGGTAGAAAGAACAATATGAGCAAACTTAGGGCTCTTATACTATGGCTACTACAATCATAAGAAATGCTCATGTCATAAAAAAGAAAACTGTGCTCTATTATATTTGCATTGAATTGTTTCCCTTCAGATTCCTTATAAGTGGCAAAATAATTGATAACCATGTAATAGAGAAAGTGGGTGCTGCTCTGACTGGCTCGTCAACAGCGACATCCCCACTGAGGGCAGCTGTGGACAGTGTGCCTCCACACGTGACACTCTGAGAACATCCGCACTCGCTTTGTAATCAGCATGGGATGTACAACCTCCATTACCCCTGATGCAATGTCATGCGAAACCAAAACAAAGAGCTTCCTATTACTCAAAATGTCAGTGTTATAAAGACAAAGACAATCTTGACAGAAAGTTTCCAGACTCAAGAAGAAGGAAGAGACCACATGCAATCCCTGATGGGTGACGGAGTCAGGTACTAGAGGAAAAACAACATTGCAAATGGTATCATTGGGTCATCCAACAAAATTAGAATACAGTGGAAGATTAGAAAAATGCATCAGTTTTAAATTTACTTGTATGTAAAATAGTAATCTCATTTTAGGAAATAGATGCTGAAGTACATAGGGATAAAGGGCCATACAACTAACTTCCAAAAGTTTTGGAAAAAAATGTGCGCATTTGTTTATATATGAACATGCATATACGTATTTCATATGTATATATACATATATACATTCAGGCACATATATGCAGAGAGAGAGAAAGAATGAGTGAGTGAGCACACTTACCTGGTAAAGCAGATGGAGCAGATATCCACAATAGGTCCCAATGGGTAGAAGATATATATCTATATGGATATTTTTATATATCTATGTAGACAGATAATGAGCATTCCTTGTACAGTTCTTATTCTTGTTTCTTTTCTGTAAGTTTAAAATAATTGCAAAATAAACCTAAAAAGAAATAAAACTTCTGTAGAAATGATAAAAGCTTCCATCCTTTACCATTGAATATGGTATTTAAATTAATTAGGCTGATTTTTTTTTTTTTTTTTTTTTTTTGCAATTTTTGGCCAGGGCTGGATTTGAACCCGCCACCTCCGGCATATGTGGCCGGCACCCTACTCTTTGAGCCACAGGCGCTGCCCTAGCCTGATTTTATTGCTAAGGGAAAATATATCAAAAGATCATGTTGTACCAATACATATAATTATTATTTTTCAACCAAAAATAAAACAAAATCACCCCCAAACAACAAAACACTAACCCCAAACAAAAAAATACAGTTAGGTGTGATAGGGTGGGAAAGATCTGAAGATGGCAGGGGAATGTGTGCAGTATACAGAAATCTCTTCATTTAAATTGCTGGTGGTTAAAAAGATAAAGAAAATACTTGGACAACCTCCAATTGGAAAGGCAATTGCTATTGAGATAAGAATATATACTCGTGCTCAGAGAAGATGCCTTCTTTACATGCCATAAACATTTAGGATTTGAAATAGTTCGTGTTATAATGAGACATATGTAAAAATGACTTAGCATATTAGTGTCTACGCTATTTGTTCTTATATACACTAGATATAATAAATGTAATTTGAATGTAACAATAGGGGATCAATAGTACGGATAGAGTAAATATATGCTTATTTGAAAGTTAGCAGATAAAGAGGTTTTGCCAAAGTAAACAAGCCGAAAGTGAGAACGGACATTCAAAGTACATTACTGTGTTACTGGAACATCTGGTACTAACACTGTCAAGTTTACATATGTTCTCAAATATTTATGCAACAATCAAATACTAAGCATTCCAGCTGCACTTGTAAACTTTTTATAAACTGAAGTCATATGCACAAGCTCAGCTAAATATACTTTACGGAGGGAGGAGCGTGAGGAAAGTATTAACTCTCACGACCACAGTTTGATTGTGGTACGGCCTTCTGGCAGCATTGTGGACCAGGGCCCAGTGTGAGAGCTGAGCTGCTGGCTCGTGTGAGATTCATTCTAGAAGGCTGAATCAGAAATAACTAATGTATGGGTCATAATCATAATTTGGCAGTTACCTTTTTTTAAAGACATGATTTAATCAGGAAAGAACTTAATATCAGGGTAAAAGAAAAATAAACAGAGCAAAGTACATGATGACGTAAAGTCATTAAGAAAAAGAACATCTGATATTAAAATAAAAAAAATTTCCCCAACTCATCCTAGAGCTAGTATAAGATGACTGTGAACAAATTAAAAAAGACAGCATAAAAAGAGGTCGTCTTTTGTATGATGATCATCTAATATCACTTGTAATGAAAATTATTCATGGGAAAATTTCCTCCTTAGAGATAGAATCTATAGTAACTGCCCTAAACCCATTTTAAAGAGCAAAAGGACAAGAGCAGAGGGAAATAGGTATTTCATTCTTGGCTTTTTTCTTCTAGCAAAAGAAGCAGATAGACATATTTCTCCCAAAGTTTATCTAATTATTTTTTGATGCAGTTTCTACAGTACGAAATATAGTAAGACGGAACCAACTCACAAAGTTCTTTATTTTCTGCATAGGAGATTTTAATCAAACTAATTTCTGTCAGGTTGGGGTTAAAAGGACCTATTTTTTTTGGAAAATAAAATGTCCTTCCTTCCTGATCTGACAGGCAGGATTCTGAAAGTTTTCCTTGGAATTAATCATGTATTTAAGAGTAATTAGTTGAACTCAAGGTGTGGAAGTCTGAAATGTGTGGGATATCCCTGTGTGTACTATTTAACTGCCAGTAGCATTTTACTTGTGCCAACACTCGCAATCAAAAATCTTGGGTCTAGAAGAAAACTCCCCCCTCCCCATGTCATTGTAGCTTTAGAATAGTGTCTCTCAACCTTAGAAGCACATTTGAATCAGATGGGGAATTTTTAAAAATAGCAAACCCAGGGCACATCCCAGACTCCATCGCAGAGCAGTTAAATCAGAGTAACATTCAGACATTAGTACCGCTGGATCATGCAGTCAAGTTTGAGATGGGCAGTATTTAGTGGTCATGGGATTAGTTTCACAAAAATGGCATTTCTGAAAAACAACTGAAGCACAAGGCACTCCCCATGCTATATTTTAACGAGGCTCTGGACATTTGAGAGTCATAACTACAATAGTGCTGATTCTTCAATTTCACCCCCTTTTACATCTTAAAAACAGTATAAGGGCCAATAAGGGACAGTCTGAGGGTAGGCAGTCTAGCCTTGCATACCCTACTGCTTCTCCTATTTTAGCTGAGGAACAGTAGTGTAAGAAAAATGGATCTTTTTTCACTTTTGACAGATTATGAAAAAAGTGGCAGCTTTTGCCTATAAAACTGCATTGTGTAGTCATGAATATGAAGAAGGGGGTAGGATGTAGTTGAAGCTTAAATCATAAGCAGGATGGGACACAATTACCTCCTAAGAAAGCCTTTTGGTGCTATTTGAAACAATCTGCCATGTATATATAAATTTCTGGGCAACAGTATTAGCTGATAGAATAACCTGAAGTTCGGTTTTAAGAAGATCACAAGTCCCGGTCTGCCTGGATAGTTCCAGTTTATGTCTATTGTCCCAGTGTAATTACTAAAAGTACTTTCTTTGACTTTCTGTGTCCTATTTAGGTCGTAAATTATACTAAAAGGGATTGGAGGGCTTTTATTGAGCAGAAAATTTCGTTTAAAATGAGACAAGAAACATGAATTACACATACTAATTACTCAGTAAATATTATTTTTTATATGATTAATTATTATTAAGTCACAAACAACAGGTTTTAAAGAGAATTTACAAGCATCAGAAGAAAACATAAAAGCACACCCCAGATTTTAATCACATCTTGGGAATTGAAGCTTGTTTTTCTTTACATCCTCACAAGAGGTTACGTAGTGTCATCTCTGAAAATAGATGGTGGTCTTCTTACTCTTTTTCCGATGCAAAAATATAATTTTAATACCAAAAGATTTATGTCTTCAAAATGTCAGAGGGATTTGTATGTTATTAAACTATTTTTTAATCCTTGAGAAGTAGATATCATTCCTTATGATTATTAATCAAAGTTTAGTAATTTCTCTTTAATGCTTTGGGACAAGAAAGCAGAAGCAAAAAAAAAAAAAAAAAAAGACAGAAATGACATTAAGATCTGCTTTAAGTACAGTTATCTGAAATGTTCTCTTGTTTTGACTTTTTCCAGAAGGAAAACTTAAAACAATGATTAAATGAGTATAAGTTACAAAGAGGCATATTTTAGCTCAACATAAGGATTTTTAAAATAGAGTTGTCCAACAGAATGGATTGTTTCAGGAAATGATGAGCTCCTTTGCTGAAGATATCCAAATTGAGACCGGATGAGCATATGCCAAGGATGCTGCGGAAAACATTTCTGCACTGTGTGGGAGGTTAGCCAACAGAAGATGATGTCTTAGGTTCCTTCCAACGCAAATTTTATAATCTTATGACTATCCAAGCATGAATAACTACTTTAATGATACAAAGTCTGAAGCCTGGTTAAGAAAATTTTTTAAAAAAGAAGTAGAAAACAAACAAACTTTACTTGGCTACCAGGGAAAACAGACTATATGAAGCTTCTTCTTTTTTAAGATGCTGGGATAAGAAAAGCTACTACATTTTAAAAGTATATATTTTATGCTAAATATAATTATTTTTAAAAATCTCACATAAATAATAAATCATGCATTTACAAAAGACAAATGAACTGAAGAATAAGAAATTATTTGCTGAAATACTGACTTGCATGAAAGAAGAGGAAGCTAGGCAGAAAGCAAATGAAGGACTCTGTAAGGTTTTCCATACTCTCACAGTCCTGAGGAGTTTTTAGTCAGTTTTTTTGATTAAAAATTCAAAGATCTCAACTGAAAATTTTGGTGTCCACATAACTGCAAAGCAGAGGTAAACAACAGGCAAATTGGGCATTATAAAATCTGTAACTGATTTCCTAAATTAGAATAGAATAATCTGCCAATACTCCATTAGTCATCCGGTTTCATGGAACAGGTAACATTATCCAGAATCACTATATTTTAAAAACAAAATATTTAGTATTAGTAAAAAAATAATGGACATAAAATACATGACATAAAACAGGAAATTATGGAAAAAACCCTGATCCACAGATGACTCATTTATGGAATTATCCATTTGGATAAAAAAATAATATAATGGAGAGTTTAGGGATTCCAAAGAGCTAGAATTTATTTTTAAAAAACCAGATGGAAATTCTGGAACTGAAAAAATGTAGTAACTGAAATTAATAACTTAATTGGTATGTTAAGTAGGATATTGGAAGCTGAAGAGAAGGCTAGTAATCGGGAAGAAATACCAGAAAGTATCTGAGATGAAACTTGTGGAATAAAAATACTAGAAATATTGACAGATGGTATCTGCCACATGAGACTGGTAACAAGGTATATATAATTGGAGTCCCAGAGAGAGGAGAAGGAACATAGGACAAGAACAACTAAGGAAATGAAAGAAAAGAATTCCCAAAGTGAATGATATTAAGGCAAAGAAACCACTCTTGGTTACCTCATAGTGAAACAGATGAAAACCAAAGCTCAAAGAAAAAAACGAAAATAGCTAAAGGGCAAAAATATACATTATCTTCAAAGGTATATCTATAAGACTTATGGTTTTATTCCAATGGAAATAATAAAAACCAGAAAATGGAATGCTATCTTCAAGCTGTTGAAAAAAAATTGTCTTTCTCAAATTTTATACCCAGCAAAAATATACTCTAGAAATTAATGTAAAATTTGCAGAAAAACAAAAATCAAGTGAAATTTTTACTACCATCTTCTAACTAAAATAAATAGTAAAGTAAGTTCTACTGACAAAAGAAAAACAATTCCTAAAAGAAACACAGAAATTCATGAAGGAATAAAATATAATAGAAAGGGTAAAAATGTGTACAAATGTAAATGGTTATTGGCTATACAAAACAGAAATTATGATGTTTTCTGGGGGGAATAAAACATGTAGGACTAAAATGATTAACAGTATCATGAAGAATAGTAATAAAGTTAAAATATTCTAAGGACCTAGCATTGTTCAAAGAAGGGTAAATTCATTAAGTTATATTAGGTTGTAATAAGTCCAGGAAGTATGATGTTCTTTAGTATATGTAGTAAAATAGGAAAAAAATATATAATTAACAAACTAATAAAGGGGGTATTAGAATAATGAAGGATGTCTAATTAACCTTAAATGTTGTAAAAAAGGCAAAAAAGGAATTAAAAGGTAAGTAGGAAATAGGTTAAGTGTAAACTCAAATATATTAGTAATTACATTAAAAGTAACTGATCCAATTAAAAGGCAAGTATTCTCAAATTGGATTCAAAATATAACTAGATGATGCTTGTTAAGAATTATTTCTTATATATAAAGATAGAGATGGGTTGGAACTAAAAATATAGGAAAAATATACTATGGAAACACACACACACACACAAAAAGTAGGGCATGTGACAAGAGGAAATCCACCAGGAAGATGAAATACTGCTAAATGTGATCACATACCTCAAATATCAAAAGCAAAAATTGATAGAACTTAAAGGAGAAGACAAATCCATATAACCTCCCCTCTCAATTATCGATAAAGAAATCAAATGAATAATAAAAGCAAAGACACAGAAGATCTAAAGAATACTTTTAATAGACTTTACTTAATTGGCATATATAGAATGCTGCACACAAGGATCATAGAATTCACATTTTTTTATAAGTGCATATGGATCATTTACCAAAATTGATCATGTGGTGGGCCATAAAGCAAGCCTCAACAAATTTCAAGTAACTAAAATCATATAGAATGCATACTTTGACTACCAATTAATTACACCAGAAATCAATAACCCAAAATAACAAATATCTTTGCTTTGTATCCTATGTTATACTCTAGCAATATGAAGTACGGGAAGTATTCCACTGCCGAAACTGATCCAGGGATGATGATGATGATGATTTCTGAGACAGAGTTTCACTATATCGTCCTCGGTAGAGTGCTGTGGCATCACAGCTCACGGCAACCTCAAACTCTTGGGCTTAAGCAATTCTCTTGCCTCAGCCTCCCGAGTAGCTGGGACTACAGGCACCTGCCACAATGCTCAGCTATTTTTTGGTTGCAATTGTCATTGTTGTTTGGCAGGCCTGGGCTGGGCTCAAACCCTCTACCTTCAGTGTATGTGTCCGGCACCCTACTCACTGAGCTACGGGTGCCACGCTGATCCAGGGATTATTTTAAACATTTAAAACTGTATTGTAAAATAAATAAAAATTAATTTTCAGTTAATTATGAAAAAATTTGTATAGCATGTATTCTGAATAACTTCTTCTAGATGAAATCATATATAAATGTATTTATAAGACATTTTATGAAGAACTTTTCCTCATTTGCTTTCACTTACAAAATCAAGATCTTCTATTTGAAAGATGTCAAAATGCATATCTGAGATCACCAATATGATTTAGGTTATAGACTTTTTTAGTAAAAAAGAGGCAACTGGTCTTACTTCACATACTCAATTGTTTGCCACAAAAACAAAAACAAGAAAACATTAAGAAATCTACTAACCTTGATAGACTGACTATGTGGTCCAATGCCAGCAAATGCCCAATGAAAAATACTCTGAATGTGCGGGATCTCTTTAGAGTAAGAGAGACCATCAACAATCTGCATGTTACTCTAGTGGACAAAGCAGTCAACTAAGAAAAGTGCTTTTTCTGGCAATGTGATTTCTATGTACCCTAAAAAATTCAACCAAATATAAAGGAAAAAGGGAAAAGGAAAGAGAAAAAGACCAACTGAGAAAAGGCTCTCCCCTCAAATTTTAAATATTAAGTGTTCAATTTTGAATCAAAGTTTAGTTTATTGTATCTCAAATAAGAAGCAGTACAATTAAACAAATTATGCACTTAACTACTGACACAGTTTTCTTTTTATCTTAATGGTAGCTTGTTTATGCCATGAGCCAACAAGCCTACAGAGCAAATGGCAATGAAATCTTGGAAAGTGTTTTCCACAGCTTGTTGAAAATTGAATTTTTTCCCCTACCAGAGTGGTCCAAAGCCTAGAAGAAGTAGCAGTCAGTTGGTGCAAGTTCTCATGAATATGGTGTATGACAGAATGCTTCCAACTCCAGCTTCTGTAGTTTGAGCAGCATTGCTTGTATGACCTGTGGTGCAGTATTTTTAGAAGAGGTCTGTGTCTATTGACCAATCTCAGCAAGCAGCTATGCTTGACTGACCAGGTTTCACGAAGCTGCAGTGGATAATAGCCACACTGATATCCAGACACCATTAGCTTTTTTGATGAATATTGGTTTTGGACTGTGCTTCAGCACTTCATTTTTATCTATTTCAGCACTTCATTTTTATATATTGTAACTATTGTGCCAAATGCTTGCAATTGTTAAAAAAAAACCCTATTTTTCATCACATGCAATAACTCCTGTGGTTATTAGAAATGGTTCCGCCTTTATGTCATGACAGCAAAGAAAGGCAAACTTTAGAGGATGTTCTTCTGATATTCATTCAGTTCATGCTTTATCTATCCAGCTTCTTTTAACTTGCTGATTTGTTTCAAATGGTCTAACGTTATTGGAATAGTAACATCAAACCTTGCCGCTAATTCACACATAGGTTGAGATAGAGTTGCTTCCACTACAGCTTTCATCTCACCATGATCCACTTTGGTCTCAGATCACCCATGTAACTCATTTCTAAGGTTAAAATCAGCAGAATGTAACTTTTCAAACCACCAACATATTGTGCATTCATTAGCCACATCCTTCCCAAATACTTCATTGGGAACTATATTCAAAAATAACATGCATTTTTGACTTATGTATGGTTTCACAAAAATTGCTGTAAAAATTTTGAACGATAATCACAAGCTAAAGCATGTTTGAGAGAATGACCATGCACCTTCACAATAATAATAAAACAAGAAGTGTCAAAGTGAAACGTCAGAAATATCAACTGTCAAACTTAGTACTTAAGAAAATAGGACATTTTATACTGAATAACCTAATACAGTGTTGTGTATCAAGGTGACTAATTTAATCTAAGTCTTTATTTCTTGTCCCTTTCCAAATTCTACTAAAGTAACAGTAGATATATAAATCCAAAAATAGAACTTCAGCAATACTGCAAAGTTGGAGGTATGCTATTAGCAAGCAAGAACAGGGAGAAATTTCAGGAAGATAAAAGGCAAACTCGGGAAAGAAAAAATGAAAAGAATTGCAACAAGGCTGAGAAAGGAAAAGAAAGGATATTAAGTGAAACAAATTCTTATACTTTTCTCCTTTTCGTCATTTTATATGAGGTTGTGTGAAAATTGGGCTGCTCAGCCTTACAGTTCTCTAAAATGTTCTTTCAACCATTCAGCTCAACTACTGAGTGATTTTTTAAAAAAGTTATTTTATTTTATTGATTTTTTTTTTAATTTTTGGGAATTCATAGAGGGCACAGAGATTACTGACTTAAAAAAAAAATCACTCACCTGCTTCTTTTTTTTTTTTATTATAGATAAAAATATTATAGATAAAAAATCTATGCACCATAGATGTGGCCCAACCCATCACCCTCCCTCCACCCAAACCTCCCCTCTCCCTTCCCCTTCCTTGGTCCTTTCCTCATAGTCTTGTGCTATAGTTGGGTTATAGCCTTCATGTGAAAGCTATAGTTTAGCTTCATAGTAGGGCTGAGTACATTGGATACTTTTTCTTCCATTCCTGGGATACTTTGCTAAGGAGA
>CAUYPK010014042.1:0-12956 GCA_963574355.1 Loris lydekkerianus
AAAGCATTTGAAGTAAAATTAGGCCTCCTCATCAAACAAGTGAAGGAGGAAAATTTCTGCCATCTCCCCACAACTCAAAATCTGTTAGCGGAAAATCCATTGGTTGCATTCCCAAATAAAACATGTGTGGATTCACTGGGAAAGTTACAAAAGGAGTTCCAATTTAGATTTAAAGAGCTTCATCTCCATGAACAGGACATACAGCTTTTCCATAACCCATTTTCTATTGACATTGAAATGTGGATACGATTTACCAAATGGAACTGGCTGAACTGCAGAATTGTGACTCTCTGAAAGATACATTCAAGTCAAGCAGCCTTCCTAATTTCTATGCACCTCTCCCCTCTGAGACATACCCTAATCTCAGGAACCATGCACTCAAAATGGCAAGCATCTTTGGTAGCACTTATGTCTGTGAACAGACTTTTTCCAGAATGAAACATCTGAAATCTCCAACCAGATCTAGACTAACAGATGCACACTTGCATCACTTGTTACGACTAGCAGTGACAAATATGGAATCGAACATTGACCATCTCATTAGCCAAAAGCAGGCCCATAGTTCCCATTGAAATACTGGTAAGTTTGTTGATTTAACTTTACTTGTTCTTCATTTTAAATATTGTATTTGTTCCCGTTTTGTTTTTTTACTTCAAAATAAGATATGCAGTGTGCATGGGAATTTGTTCATAGTTGTTTTTTTTTAACTATAGTCTGGCCCTCCAATGATCTGAGGGACAGTGAACTGGCCCCCTGTTTAAAAAGTTAGAGGACCCCTGATTTAGACCATGGATTTGATTTACAATGCCAACAGTAGGGATGGGCTTCCTTTCCTAGGGGCAGCAGGGTCCTGAGTGCCCTTTTGCCCTTGTACCTTGCCTTTATTCCCAACCAGAGAAGACAGGTAAACCTGTCCATGAGCTTCAGGGTTGCTACAGAAATGGAGGAGACATGGCCAGCTGTGTCCCCAGTGAGACAGTGAAGCCACCTGAGGAGTCCCTGCACTGTACGCTGCTTTTCTCTGTTTTTCTTCCTCCTCTTCCTTCTGCCAACTACAGCACGTTCTTTGCTCCCTCCTCTTTGGGGCAATCTGTATGATATTCTGCCAGCTTGGGAGATGTAGGGGCAGTTACTGGCAATCTTAACATGTTCTCTGTCTCAAGTAGACATTATTGTCTTACAGGGCTCTCATTTCCTTGCTGTTATAATTACTCTTTGGGCACACAGACTAAAGATCCCATTCACCATAGATCTCTGCATGATCTATATAGTGTCTAGTGTTCCAGTTGCACAATGAGTACTGTTACTTATTAATGCTGAACAACAAAATAAATAGCTAACAATTCTCAGGTCATCAAAGCACTGCCCTATTTGATATGTTTTAACAAATAATCCTTATTTAACATTTAATACTGAAAATAACCAACCCTCAATCCATTTTAAGGATGAGAAAGTTGAAGCACAGAGAAGTAACAAGTTCAAGATTGTTTTTCTGTAAGAGGCAGTGTGATGAATGTTTACTCCATTAACTCCTAGAAAACAGAAATTATGCAGGGAAGCGTTAAGATCTTATCTTGGTTAACATATTTTTCCTGGTATTTCTCACATTGTCTAAAAAGTCTTATATTCAAGCAATATAGCTCGGCTGTGAAGAACCCAGGACTTTGAGTGAGACTGTGTCCATTTGAATCCTGTCTCTTTCATTCGCTGGCTGTATAACATTACTTAACACCATCGAGGGCCAATTTCCTTTTCTTAAAACAGAGACAATCACAGCATTATGTCGTGGAGTTATGAGAAGTGCAAACTTAGCCCAGGGCCTACTCCAGAGAAGACATCAATAAACATCTTTCTATCATATCTCAGTGACCAACCTTGTATACAGCATAACAGGAGCTCAGTAAGTATTTTCTGGGAGAAGGAAAGCCTGAATAAATGAATAAATGACTGAGAATGGAATGTCTGATTTCCATTATTTTCTTCTAGGCCCAAGCTACTGGCAGAGTTCCACTGACCAGCCCTGGTGCTGGCTCTCACACAGCATGGCTGTCAGCTCACCGATGCCGGTTGTCTGTTCACACCTTAAAAGTAGCAGAGAGAACATTAAATGGGAGGTGTCTTATTCCACAGGGCACTGCTAAAAGCAGGATGGGTACCATCTGCACTTTTTCAGCCTGAGACCTATGGAGAGGCTCCTTGCCTTAGACACCAAATAGGGACACACGCGGGAGCAACAAGTCTCAAGATTGAACTCTTTACAATGTCATACACCACAGATGTAGGAAATCTACTGAGCCCAATGAAACAGGGACACCTGAATTAAAGACAGCTCTGGGAGATATCAACTCAGTACGTTTTCCATGCTGGACAGAAGCCAAGTCCATGAAAAATTCTGCTGTCATTTCTTTCACAGCCACTGGCAAACAAGTGCAAAATCTAGTGAGCTGTAGAGACAGGCATGGTGGCAGAGATTTAACAGCAACATTAAGTAGATGAGACAGAAATGTGCTTCAGGACTCAGGAGAGCTGAAATACAGAAGACAGACAGCAGAGGCCAGTCCACGCAGAAACTAGAGCGCTCAGGAAGTGTGCTCCTTTCCAAGGAGAGAAATACACTAATCAGAGGGATCTGGCTGAGATGGAAGCCATGTGCAGGCTGCTGGATCCATTTCTCTTGGGTCTCATCTTACTTTACCATTCTGGAAGCCTGCTGCTGGGCCTGAATACAAACCCTCTTTCTTCAGAGGAGCACATGTAGAATGTAACAGATTCATTCTAACACATTCATTCAATTTCCATTTATTGACACATTGTTTTTCATTTTGACTTCTTTTATTCCCAAAAGGGCTGTTTCATCAGACATGGAAGAAGAGAGTCAACAAAGGAGGATGTCTTTATGATGCTTCTTGGTTGACTCAATAAGCTCTGCCAAAGACCAGAAGGAGGCTTTTACACAGATGGGCTTGGAGACAATAGAAGTTGGTTCCCACCCTGCATGGCATCTGGTCCTGAAGGGTAGCAGGGGGTCTTTGCAGTAGGTGAGAAGATCTCTTTTGCAAAACCACCATGTGACACAGTCATAAAGGAAATCATCTGTGTTTACTAAGATTAGAACAAAACTTCAAGGGAACTTGAATTTCCTTACTGGGGATTTAAAGAGCTCCAAAGAGGGAGGTCCAGATTTGGAAACAAAACAACAAAGCTGACTAAAAATTCATAGAGGCTTCAAGCAGATAAAACCTCTGGCGGTGCTTTCCGTCAACTGTTCATAGCAGTTCTATGATCATTAATGCCCAAAACATAAAGTAACCCCATCAGAAAATTCTGTGTTAATTTCTCTAAGTTTTTAGGTGAATAAATTGGTGCACAGAGAAGATGAGTGGGTTTGCCTCAGGCCCTACAATGAGTCATTGCCTACCCAAGAGTTATAACTCTGAGTTCCTGACTTGCACCTCTGAGGTCATACCTTCAGGATCAATCTTCTTAGATCCACCAGACAATGGCTTCAAAAGATTTTATGGCAATTAGAGTAGCAACACTGTCTATTAGGACACACCTACCCAATTCTCCTTTTGGACCTTGGCACAGTTGCTGCCAGGGAGCAAGAGACATAATTTAGTACTTGGAGTCTTCTACATCCAAGCATATTTCTTAATGGAAAAACCTTCCTTATAAGGAGAGAAGTCTAGAGATGGAATCCTCTCCCTGGCATAGCGTGTGAGGAAGGGCGTATGGGTACGGAGGAGCAGAGAACCAGGCATCTCATCTGTTTGTCCTAGAACTTGACACTGACATTAAATGAGTTCAACTAATATTGTGCCATACTACTGTTCCCAAAGTGTGACCCACAGCTCCTGAGGAAGTTTTTTTTCCTTCCCTACAAATTCTTCCGTACTGGATTTTAAGACACATGGAGGTAAAGCGTGCTCTAAGCTTTCAGTTCCAGATGGGGACCCCTGCAGGTAGGTAGTGGCAATGACATCCATGGAGCTTGCACACTGTGGTGTAGGTTCTGTGGGGGAAGGCAGAGATGACCACGAAGAATATTTCAAATATAGTAGCTGCCTTTATATAGGTTAAAACAAGTGACTACAGAAAATGTAGGTATTTTAGTGTAACCTGGTTTCTTGTACCCTCAATGAATACCCAACAATAAATTAAAAAAAAAAAAAGAAAGAAAATGCAGTTATAAAGAAATGTGAGAGGACAATGGTAATGAAGAGTCTGTAAATATTACCATGTAATTCTTCCTTGGCCAGCACTGGGGATAGGAAGGTTGGCGGGTAGCTGCGGCTGCTCTAGAAATTTAAAGGCTAAATAAGACAACCTAAGTTATTGATGCCCTTATGGAGGTAGGACACTTCAGCTTGTCAAGTGTACTTTTAAATCAAATGCATTTGCTCTGCACCTACTTTTCTGGCAAGGGTTATGCTACACAATTTTAGAGTACAGTTTTCAGGGCTCTTATCTAACCTTCCTCAGGTCTGTATAAGGACCACAGGAGAAAAACCAGTGGCCATTTCTTAAGAGAAAGCCTTAGAGCTAGAGTTGGCCATGAAGGTCATGCCCTATTCTGAGAAAGAACTCTTAACCTGTCTAAAGACAGGGTAGGCACTTCATAGCAATATGGTTTTGCAAAGTTTGCCCTTCAGTCTGTCCAGACAGCATTCTAATTTCCAATAACATCAACTCACACACCAGCTGGGTTTCATGCAGAGATAGAGACTTCACTTTATACCACAAAGAAAGTCATTTTCTTCTTTTTGTAAGATCTAACTTCTCATCTTCACTTAATGCTGATTTCTCTGAACACCCCTAAAACAGCAACTCATTATTGTGACCGTGGACGTCAACTACCTAAAATCTTGCTTCTGGAATTTCTAAGTAGAACAAATAACCAAGTTTAAAAGTTCTCTTTCAAAAAAGTTGTTAAAGTACTTATATGAGCCAAGATGGGAAATTTTGATTTGATAATCACGGGGAATAATTTGGAGGAAGAAATACATGACTGGGCTCAGGAGACGCCCCAGGACCACAGCCCTTTTGAGCTTGCTGCAGCAGATGGAATCCTTTCTTGCTCTGAGGCCTCACAACCATCCAACGAGGCCTCGACAATAATAGCCAGGCAAAACTTTATCAAAGGGAGAAACAAAAAGGCCTGACAGATGATGCTGCCAGCATTTCAGCAGCCAGGTTAGCTTTGTTCTAATGCCATTCTGTCAGGTTTAACAAGCAGATATTAAGAAAAGTTTATAGAGAATCGAGATGAAAGGTTGTCGGTAGAGATGAGAGCTGCCAGTGGGCACCGCGAATCCCAGCTGGGTGTAACTCTGCCGTAACTGGCTGAGAGAAAAAGAAGTTTGATATGGGAGCAGCTGCTTCCAACCCCTGCTAGAAGCAAGACTTAATCATCTGGCACCCGAGAGTCTGGAGCTCCACCTGGAGAGGGAGCCTTCTGGGTGTGGGCCTCCTCATTAGATTAGAAGCAAGGGATGCACTTGCAGGGGTTGGTTCCCTGACTGGTCCTGACCTGGAAGGACACCTCACACGTGGAATGTTTTCACAGGAGCATGCAAGGATGACAGAAGCGAGAAATAAGGAAGAGGTCCAGTAGGGAAATTAGTGCTTTTGGGGGCAGGCTTGGGAAAGAAGGGGAACTGGAGAACAAAAAAGACATGGGCAATGTAGAACGAAGTGATTATGTCCTGGCAAGTAGGGCAAGCTGACGATGGAGCTCTCTCACATCAATTTTCAGGGATACTGACTGCTCCCCAAGCCCACATTTCTTTCAATCAAGTTCCTTTTGATATGTGAAGGCATGAGTCAAGATGGGCTGTGTGGTCATTAACACACTGAAGATAAAGTTTCAAACCCTGTGGAATAATGTTTGTTCCCTCTATATGCTAAGACCCATGTGTTCGTTCATTTGTTCCCTCTATATGTAAGACCCATTTCTGCAAATTAAAGACAGTTAGCAAACAATTATGACATTGGTTTGCAAAAAAAAAAAAAAAACCAGAAAAATCACAACCCACTTTTTCAGAATGACAACTACTCCTCTAAATGGATACCTGTTTCTATTTTAGCCATGCATCTTTTCCAATGAAGGCCATTAATACTTTTTTAAATGAAAAAAAAAAAAAAAGAGGCAGAATTGTAAACTGCAGTGTTCCCATTCAAAATCATTAAAAGAGCCTTGCACATGTCTGCCAGCCGAGTTCCAACCATGCTTGCAGAGTGCCTTCCTGCTAAGTGCAATCACAAATGGATTTTGTTTTATGAAGGTGAAATTTGAAGGACATAAGATTAACCATTTCAAAGTAAATAATTCAGTGGCATTTAGTACACTCAGAATGTTACGCAACCGACACCTATCTTTAGTTCCAAAAAGTTATTAATCATCCCAGAAGGAAACCCTGCACCCATTAGCCTCCTCCCTGCTCTCTCTCCCCCTCCCTGAGCCCCTGGCACCACTCACTGTATTTTAGAACAGTGTTTGTTCATCTGTTCTTTGCTATGATGGAGTAAATACTGCTAATCCCATTAGAAGACCCTGAGTGATGCTGGGTTATTCTCAAGGTCTGATCACAATGAAGATCTCAGGTCTAGACAGAAATGCTCCCAAAGATGAGGGCTGTACCAATTCAGGATTGCGTGACTCAGTCCACAGCCACCAGTGTCATGTCATAGCCAATCTTTCTAGAGTCCTGCAAGATGACGGTGATCATCATTCCTTTACACAGTTAGTGGGTTGTCTTTGAAGCCAAATAATAAACTTAAAAGTTTAATTTCACCAAGACTTCTTCACAATCTCCATCTTGCAGGTAAGGAATGCAGGTGTTGACTCCCGGTTAATGCTCTTCTGGCCAGTAGATTTAAATCTGCCGACAGATTTAGAACCACAAGTCCTGAGTTTCCAGCCCGCACCTCCTTTGCTGCTCTGGGACTTCACATACATGCGTGTGCTGACTTCCATTTTAATTCTTCTATTTTTAGTTACACATAACTTTTAAAGAAGTTTCTCTTGGAAAGTTTGAGGGCTTTTAGCAGTTATTTTTGTGATTCCTACAAAGGAAGACATAGCTTTTTCCACCTCAGAAATGCCAATTTCTTTTTCTTTTTACATCTGATTCAAACAGCTGAATTATAACATGTCCTAATTCTTTCTCATCTGGCTTTTCTTCATTCAAGGCAAGCAGTTTTACTGAATCTAAAAGGAAAAAAAACTTATTTAAAAAAATTTCCTCCATGTATGTTAGAAAAAAATTGTCTAATAAGGTTCATTTACATTGTTACCTGAGGCCATAGGGAGTTGTGCAAAGTACATTGCATAATTCCTCTAGGCTGTTAGTAGGTGTATTTCCCATAAGTAGAGAGGAGAGAATTTTCAAAGAGATTGGGATGCCAAAAGAAAAAAAAAAAAAAAAACTATAAAAATGTTCACACTGATGCAATGGAGGGTTTTTTTCCTGCCCTGTATATTTGGATTTCTATTTTTAAAACTAGATATATTTTTTTAAACCACTGCTGCTGCAATCATAATCTGATACGAGTTAATATGCACTAAAATATCTTGGGAAGGTGGATTCAAGAAGGATGTTTAGTTCTGAGTTTTCTCCATTTCTGTTTCAACTTAGAGATTACCAATTTTACTCTTGAAAAGGGATGTCAAAAAATTTTCTCTCCAGTGATGGAGGGAGGGTTCCTGATGCTATGGCTAATTGGAGGTTCAATTAGTCAACAACTATTTTTAGCACTAACTTTATTCATTCGATTCTCAATCATATTTTGGAAGTGTGGGGAAGTTGTATCTAGTCTATTCCAAACTAGCAAATACCTCAACCCTTCTTCAATCACACAAAAAAGGGGCAGTCCTTCAGTTAATTGACTGATAGCTCAAGACCATATTGAGGACCCAGTAGGATTAGGGAACTGCATAACTTTACTTTGCTTGAGTAATGGGTAGTGAATGCAAAGCTCAACATTGTAAGGTCTATAGCCACATATACACATGTAGGGATATACGTAACTTCAGCAGTCACTTTATGCACCCACAACGTGAACCTGCACTGTCACACATGTGCCTTGGTGAACAATCTATTCGCTGACCTATAATATGCTTGTTGCTAGATCTATGGTAATTTCTCATACCAGAGAAAATATTCTCATTAGTCAATGGAGGCCCACTGACTATTAAGTGGAGGCCCACTGACTATTAAGTGTCTTTAGCATGTATTGTTCACAAACTGCGATGCCTGTATCAATTCCACAGAGTCACATAACAATTCTAGAAAGTCACAGAAAAGCATTAGTACCCTCAGGCTTTCTGGGGAAGACTTAAATGACCACCCTACTCCGTTCACAGAGCTGGTGCTTGAACTCAGTATTTGTGTTCTTTACTCACATCCTTACCTCTCACATTTCAAATGTAATACCAAGTCCCTCTTTCCATACAGTCCACAAACACTGAGCAGCTGTGAATATTCTCATCACTGTGCTCAGCAAATGACTCCATGAAAGGCAAGACACAGTCCCTCAACTTAAAGAGGTCAAGTACACAAAATCCTAGAGAAGTGCATTATAGCTACCACAAAAGAAGCTCCTCATGCTTCAGAGAAAGGAATGATGACAACTAGTAAAAAACCACCTCAGAGGAAACTGAATTTCAGCTGGATCTGTGGGGCAAGGAAAGATCAGAGCAGAAAGATGCCGTGATAGAAAAATCTAGAGCAAAGTCAAAATCAGTGAGAGATGCATTTCAGCTGGCTGAAGCACTCACTGCCATGACAGTCTTGCTCACCATCAATCTCCAGCTCCTCTTTCTAAAAGTGTCTTATTTCTCCTAAAGCACAGCAAAGTTATATTGTCTCTACATCCACCTCCTGAAGTTTCTGTACCCTTAAGAATTAGAGTGTTTCTGACAGAATTGACTGTTCACAGTTAAAAGTTTGATGTTTCCTTTGTATGTGTATGTGTGTGTGTATGTGTGTGTGTGTGTGTGTGTATGAGTGTGTGTTTGTGTGAAATAAACATTCAGGATCATTTATGTTGCTGACTGATGGTAAACATATTAAAATGTACCAGATATCTACAGAGACTTGGAAGGGTAAAAACAGAGTCGAGATTTTGTTTTCTCCATGTAAGAATAGGGCAATACTGCCTGTCTATTCTCCTAACAGTTTTGGTAGTGGACGGACCATCTTAAAGAATTTATATGATAGGGAGAGTGAACGCATAACTGCTTAGCTACCAAGTGGTGTGGCGGCCGCCATATTGAAGTGAGATGCACCTGCTGGGACAGAAGGGAGAGCTAATCTGGGAGCCTTGAATTGGATTCTTGACATGAATGTGTGACTTGAAAGTAAGGCAGATTTTCAAAACTTGTCAGCATTAGGAGAGAAACAGACAGGGGCACACACAGACCCAAGAGAACATTTCAAAGTCCTCAGTGTGAGTGAAGACCAATCCTAAGAGGAGATGGAAGGCCCCTAGAAACACAATTACAAAGTTTGGTTCATCGTTACTGTTACTCATTCAGTCATGCTTCTTTTCATCTTTTCTTTCTTCTTACTTTACTTCCTTCTTTTCCTTCTTACATAGTGTTTTTGTTCACAAATATAGCCATGTAAGGTTACTGGACATGTAGTTTTTGTTTTCCAAACAAAAATTCATTTACAAATACAAATCATATTTTAAACTTAAAGAATTCTCTGGAAACTTTCCCTCTTTTACCTTCACTTGAAAAAAGAAAGAAGAAAACTTTTCAGGACAATACATTCTTTCAAGATGCAGTTTGATAAGATTTCATTCAAACAGAGGAAACTATTTTGAATTCACCTCAAAATCAACATCTCATTGCCTTAAGGTGAGCCAAGGACATAGAACTTCTAGCAGCCACTGGGTTGGCCTTCCTGCTAAAGCTGAGAGCTGACTTGCGAGGTGCAAAAGGATTTTCCTGTAAGTTTCCAGATTGCAGCCTAACCAGCTTAGCTGAAGCTCTTCATCCATACCCACTAGGAAGTAGCACACATCAACCCACATGGGCAGAGTCCTAAGAAAACAAAAACATATAGTCATTTACCAAGAAAGGAGCCTATGTCCAAGACTCCAATGTCTCAGTTACCACATCCATAGAAAGAAAGAGCAATGAAGAATGTCATAGGACCATCCGATCTTTCACCACATTCCTTGTGGTGGTAACCCTGGAGATATTGACACACCGGAGAGTCCCTGAGCCCACATGACCTTCAGCTAGAAATAGCTGAAATTATTATTTATATTTCTAAATGTTATAATTGGAAACGAATGAGCTATTTTACATTCTATCTGGATGTGTACCCCAATTATGGTCATCATGCTTAATATGATGTTAAGGGGTGGAGGAGCACTCAAATCTTTGAAAAGTGTGTTTTTTTAAATAGGGAACATATGATTTTCTTGACTCATCTCTATTTTTAAACCCTAAAGTACACATTACCCATTTGCTTCAAAAATGAATCACTGTGGACATTTCATGGTCAATGAAATTTCATGTATCTAACAACTAGGATTGGTTCATCTGGAGAGATAGCAGGGTGGTCACAAGAGAAATAAATATCCCCAAGTATGTATTGAAATATGAATTGAGAAGATAGATCTACTCATAAATCTTAAAGGAAGGCACCAAGATTCTTTTGGAAAGAAAGAGAAAACAAAAGCAAAAGGAGGAAAAAAAAATCAAAGAAGAGGAAAACTCATTTCCTTTTCAGTCTAGTCTCCAGAAGTGTATTGAGAACCTATGAAGTTCTCAGTCCGGCTCAGTTGCCAGACACAGCTGGGTTTAACCATGCCCTTGGTACACAGTAGATGTTTGACCTGGAGTAAATTACTTCCTTTCACTGAGTTATACTTTCTTCACCTGTGAAATAAAGCCAATTATGTTTCATATAGTCTTTTTAATTATTTTAGAATATTATGGGAATGTAAACATTTTGCTTGCATGATTTGCTTCTGTATCACATAGAGTTTTTATGAGGATTATGTGAAACCACATTAGAACACAAGCCCCATCAGAACAAGTTCTCTTATCCATCACCAAATCCTCAGCACCAAGCATCCAGTCCTGACTTGTAGTGATAGTGACATTTATTACTAACACACAGCAGATGTGTAGATGTTTATACACGCCAGATCCTGTTCTGAATGTTTCACACATTTCAATCCATATAATTCTCACAGTGCCATGGGATAGCTGATATTATCATCCCATTTTATGGATGAGGAATCTAAGACCCTGGGATATTAAGTTCCCAAGATCACACTCAGCAAAGAGGCCAGGATTTGAACATTGGCTCATGTGATAGTAGCAGGAACTCAGTAAGTACTTATGGAATGAATTGATAACATGACGCATGCAAAGACTGTGGCCCTTCAGCCACAAGCCTGGCACCCAGTAAATACTATTTGATTTTCTTTTTTTCCTTTCGCCTTCACATTTGAAAGAACAGAAGTTATACAACAAAACATAGTTTCTGCCTCAGACATACACCAGCTTGTGGAAAAAATATGAACAGTTGTGATAAGTGGAGGATGATATAGAAATATATTGAAAATTAAATTATGTTGAGTGGTCCCAATCGAGGTCCATTTTAATTGTTGTAAATGGGGGTACATGTGCTACTGGTGTTAGTGGGCTACACATCCTGCAAGGCACAGAACAACCCCTGAACAAAGAGCTGTAGCCCAGGTATCAGCAGTGCTGAGCTGTAAAGGTTGAGAAGCTCTGGCCTAGGCTGTAAAAACTGTAGTAGTTCTAAGGTATGAGAGGGAAACTCTTGAAAGCTAAAAGCATAAGATCTGACTTTGCTAATGAGGATAGGTTATTTTTTAGGGTGGTACAATTTAAATATATGTGAAAGGCACGATGAAGGAGGAAGCGGAGACTTAGCCACCATTCAGCAGTGTTTCTATGAACTAGTGAATATCTACACATACCTGCACACATAAAAACCTGGGTTGATGGGTTCATCCTAGCATTACTCAGAAATGACCTGTGTTCACCTTTAGTAAAATAGTGATCAAGACCAGAAATTATTAACATTACAAGTGAATGGGTGACACTTCTATAAATCCAATTAATATGATACTTCTTTTTAGCCACAGGTTTGAGAAGAGGCTTTACTGGGAATATTATAGATACTTATCTGTGTTCCTTTTCTATCCCAGACCCACAGATTGCTTAGGAAGGGCTCCAGCCAGATCCTGAGAGGAGGTCTAGACATCTCAGATCACGTGTAATGAGCAGCTAAGACTGATCACAGCATTTTTCCATTCCATATGTCTCTGAGGATCCTCTTCAAAGAGAATGTGTCCTGACCATGCAACACCCCATCATCTTGACCCAGAAACAACAACTCAGTCACTGAAGGCCAATGGGGAATGGTAATGTTCGCAATACCCTGCTAGCTAATCCAGCCAAACCAAATCCTGTGAACTCACACAACAATCCTAGGAAGAGGATATTGGATAGAGATTAAGAGCATGATATCAGGGTCAGATGCCTGGATTCATATTCCAGCTCCACCATTTATTAGCCACACAACCTTGGATGAGTTACTTACCCTTTCTGAGCTTTCATCTTTAACATGTGGTTAATAATCTATAATAATACCATATAGATTGTCATGAGGACTAAATGAATTAATTGATATAATGAAATCTTTTACAGTTTTTGACACATAGTAAGTATTCAGTGAAGTCCAGCTAATTAGAGTTTAGAAAAGAAAGGTATAATATAGATTAAAATACCGTATATACTTGAGTATAAGACGTCCCAAGTATAAGTCGACCCCCTTAATTTTACCCTAAAAACTGGGAAAACTTAGTGACTCGAGTATAAGCCGAGGTGGAAAATGCAGCAGCCACTGGTAAATTTCAAAAATAAAAATATATACCCAAAACAATTACAATAATTGAGG